>JAYRCO010000080.1:0-53332 GCA_037042815.1 Ceratobasidium papillatum
AGACTTTCTTTTCGCCGAGCAATGCGTTGATCGTGCTCGACTTTCCGACGTTGGGATACCCGACGAGTCCAACAGTAAGCTTGGTTGGCGCTGGATTTGTGGGAGTAGCAAATGCTGCAACAGATGTCAGATATCGGCCAGAAGACAATGCGTGGGAGAACTTTACTTGACAAGTCGGGTGCCGAGCTCAGGAAAAGTTCTTCGAGCTCCAAGACAGATAACACGCGTGTTCGAGGGTCATCCGCCTCGCCTGCGTCAACCGGTAGATGATGAGCGTCACTTTGTGGTTCTTCGATTGAGTCGTCTATAGAATCCCGGCCATGGGATGATTCCGGATCTGCGTCTTCTTCGTCAGCCTCTTCGTCTTCGTCAGAGGTCGGATGCTCCTCCTGAGCGTGTGACGCCTCTTCTGCGAGTCGCTTGGCTTCCTGCAATGCCTTGGCATTCGCCGCCGAGAAGAAGGCATATTGAATACCCTCTTTCTCAAAATAGTCGGCCCATCCTTGCCTATACATTCCATGAGATTCGTAGGGATTACCGGAAATCACGGTTCTTACCTCTGATCGGCGGTCAAGAGGTCGGCCTTGTTGACGAGCAATAAACACCGACGCAGGCCTTTTTCACCAGATCCCTTCTCTCCTTCTGGTCCCTCGACATCGTGGACATATGAATCCAAGTCTGCGCATCGAAATCGTAACGGATTACGAGCGTCTACGATTTGGACCACGAGGTGCGCTCGCTCCAATACACGCCAGAGTTGTCGCCATACAGCAATGTTGCGCTCGAACGGGGTGAGAAGAAAGTTCTCGGCTTCCTGTAATCTATAGAAACCGTGAGGGTTGCACCACATAAAGTAGAAGATGTTATGGGAGTGTCCAGGGGTAGATGGCTTACTGTGCAATGCTCCGTCTCCATTCGAGGAATGCTTCTCGTTCTTGGCGTTCGAGCTGAGAGGTCGTGAGATCACGGGTCCACGAAGGTCTAGACATAAATCAAGTTCCTGGGAGAAAGATAAGAGTTGTGTGCTTACCGTCTTGGTACACGGAGACGATCCTTGTTTTGTGCATGTCTTTGAAGGGTGGCAGTCTCTTCTTGAGACGAAAGGAGATATGGGTTGTGTGAGATAGCATTAGAGTTTGTCGTCTGGATGATAGTAATATTCTGCTTCTCTGATATGGAATTGAGTATGGATCCGTAGCAGCCTAAAACTGAACATACCAGCAGTAAACTCCCTTCCAGCTAATTGTGCGGTATTCAGGAATTCGTCCAAATTTCGCTCTTGTGTCACGGATTGAAGTTGATGGTCGAGTTCTGTAGTGTACTAAGATTTGCTTGGTTGGCTGAATGGGATCCTGAAACAGGTAGCGCACCTTGTCCGTATCTTCCCTTGCTGCACGGGCATCCTTGACTTTTCTGTTTATAATTGCACGGCCAAGACCGGCTTGGTTTCTATTATTCTTCGGAGGCGGCTACAGAAGCTTTCTTAACTCAATTCTGCCGATTTACGTATGAGAAACATACCATAAGGATGAAGGGTGTGGTGGCTAAGTCAGGGGTGGAGGGGGAGGCAAATCTTACGCGGGCTCACGTGAGCCGAGGTGAATGATTGGTCATAAATGAAAGTACCAACTGAGCCACCACGAGTGTTCTCTCAAACATTGTATTGCCCCAGTAATGTCCAACACATCGCTATCTATACCTGCCCATCTTTCGGCTATACCTGCCTTGTCTGACAGTGAGCCATTGCGAAATGCAACCAAGACGTGTATTTACATCATAACCCAGTCACCACGACTGAAGATGATCTGAAAAACATGGTCGGCAGAGTTTCAACGCCCGACGAGTGAGTCAAAAGCTTGGAGTTGAACTTGGATCTCACACATTCTTACTAGCACCCCAATTTACATCTGTACCATTGAAGGTATGTGAACAAGGTACTAATTTCAACTTTACTCATTCATATAATACCAACCTAGGGTGTAACAAACTGTTCCCATCGCGAGAAAGGCTCGGCGGACACAGAAAACGGGATCATAACTCTGACGACATCACGAATAACGTTTTGACTTGGAACGAATGAATAGTGGAATATATTTTCACGCTTATTTTCTCAGAACGCAAGCTATTGAACCCGAATGCGCCGTTAACCCACTCAATGTTTCTTGAACTGTTCTGAGTGTCCATCCGTGGTGGTACGTTATAGTTTCTATAATTAGCCCTGTATCAAAGAAATCCAACAACTAAACGCTGACACGATAGCGCATGTCGTAATGCCTTTTCCATCCAATCATACAGCCACGGCGGCCTCAAAAACGCGTTTATTTGCTGTACTTTACTCGGTTCCCCCTATATCATATTGATGTCCCATGTTTGGAGATATGTTATCGCGCGCCAAACTCTCACGTGGGCTCCTTTCAGCTCTGTTGTTAACCGTCATCGCACTTGATCTCCAGTATCTGAGTGTCTGTTGACTTGTGGTGAAATCATGGTTAATAGCGTCAAGAAATCTCGCTCTAGCAGTTCTCTTCTCGGAAAGCAAGATGGTTCATTTTCTAGGGATAAGTCGTATTATTTTTCGGATGGAAATGCCATATTTCTAGTTGGCAATGTTCTCTTCAAGGTTAGTGCAGATTTTACCCCCATACAACATGAATTAACATGTTTGATACTGTCACAGCTGCATTCTTCATTACTCATGCGAGAATGCGAAATGTTTGAAAATATGTTTACCCTCCCTCTAAAGCATGTACGATCCGGCGGAGAAGACGGGACTTGCGATGAGCGGCCTATCGTGGTTCCACATATTGAACCCCAACCATTTCGCAATTTTCTGCTCATGTTCTACGGGCGGTAAGTTCATAGAGAGCTCTATCTAGATTATAACCACTCAAACCACTTAGGCCGAGCGATACAGACTACAGGTCTCTAATGATGGATGGCACTGACACAAACAATCACAACTCATCCGTCTTCCTCAAGCTTATTGATATCGCCGACCTGGCGCATCGATTTGTGGCCCCAGAGCTCGAGTCTTGGGCTCTTGGGCAACTCAAGCAATTTTCGTGTTCAACAGAGAAGATGTCCAAGTACCATATCAGCTCCGAATACCAACTCAAGCTCCTACGCTATGCAAATTTATCTTTGGATCAGGATCTGACTTGCTGGGTTCGCCACTGGATTCGGTGCCACTACGTCTGGGCAATGGATCCATCCCCTGCTAGACCTGCTTTTACCGTCAAATCAATCGAAAGGGTACGAGAACAACTTGTTCGATTATTCAAGATACCAAATTTACGAGAAAGTGACCCATCGCTTTTTGGATTCACCTTTTGTCTATTGCTAAGCCTAGGTCACACGTTTTGGACTAAAGCTACGATGCTAACTCGTCAAGATCGAATTATATTGCTGGCCGCCCAAGTCCACCTCACGCCGCTTCCAGAGTCCAGAATCTCATTGGGGTGGCTGGACGCCTACGCACAGAGGGGCGACCGAATATCTAAATCGAGGCATAAGCCATGCGCTCGGTGTTTGATAACCCGAGCTTGGGACGATGCGTTTGGAGGCGCCTACAAGCAAATGGTTTATAGCAGTACCCCGCTGGCCGGAGTTTCAGCACTTGCCCTCTTGCCTCACAGGCGCCAGCATTTTGCAGATGCACTAAAGAAACTTTCCCCTGCAATTTGCAGTATCAAATGCCAAGAGGCCGTGCTCAAGTTTGTTGACCGTCATATCGACGGCGTTTTTGCCCAGGTGGCGACCTTTTGGAAGGATGTGGAGTGACGAGTAAGTTTTTTCCCACTTGATAAAATGATGCTGATTTTGATCAGGCTCCTAGATCTCAGTAGATATATTATGCGTCTTTTGTAGTTTGGTCTTCGATTTTGTTCATCGTACATATGGAAGGAGTGTGGCTTGTAAGCGAACATGGTCTGGTTCTTCTAGGTTGTAGGCTTCGTGCTCTATGCTTTCCCCTATATGCTTCCATTTGCCTAAATCTGTATTCGTAAAACACAAGGCCAGAATATGCAGGAACATGCTATGGTACATTTGCCACTTGGCGCTTATTCGTGTGGCGTTCAAACTTGAGTTCCATGTGATCATCGTTGTATCCTCATTCCTACAACCACCTACAGCTATCATACATGGACAACCACAACATCTCTGGAACAGGTTCTCAGAACGTTACTGCCGTGAAATATCACGACTATCGAGACGCAACTTATCACTTTGACGATGGAGATATATTGTTGCTCGTTGAAACCACTCTGTTCAAAGTAGGGTCGCAACATGCTTTTTGTGCTGATACTTGGCCGTTGATTAACGTAGATCCACTCTTCCTTTGTAGGGCGTGAATGTGAAATGTTTAGGCCTGGGAGTAGCTTGCTAGGCAACTCCCAAACTATAAACTTGTTTGACATCAACGCTGAGCAGTTCCGAAACTTTTTACTCATGTTCTACGGTCTGTGAGTATCGCAAGATAATGGTTCTCCCACTGAACCACCTAATGATTATATTAACAGACCAAGCGACGAAAACTATCGTTTGTTAGTCAGTGACCCCGTTCACGCCTCTCAGCGTGACATACCCAATTTTCGCGTCTATCTTGATGTTGCCGAGCTCGCCGACAGATTTGTCGCCCCGAGGCTTCGGGCTTGGGCACAGACGCAGCTCAAAAGAGTCCTCAGGTTGCCCGGCGGGTTCCTCTCTCGGTATAACCTCAATTGGGAGTATCAGATCAGAGTCATTCTCCTCGCAAAACGCACAGGCGATGCGGAGTTTTTGGCTGCTGCGCGAAGCTTGGTTCAGCTCCATTTCATCTGGGTCTCAAAGGACTCTCCTGTTCAATTTTCGGTTGAACATACTCTGATGGTTGATGTGATTAAGGAACGTGCGGTCAAACTTTACAAATACCCGACTTTGCGGGATGACGATACGGCACTCTTCGGGTTTCTGTTCTGTTACGTTCTGAGCTTGGGGCCGGATTTCGCGGCCAAAACCGCATTGCTGACTCGGAGCGACCGGGTCGCATTGCTATCAGCTCAGGTGCTTTTGACCCCGCTCCCGACGTCATCTCTCGACTTGGACTGGCTCTGTACCTTATCTTCGGGAAATCGAAGAGGTGACATTGCGACCTTTGAAAGTTGCCCCACGTGCGACTTTTATCCTGCTTGGGAGGCCGTTTTTGGTGGCGGTTACTATCAGCAGCTACGAGAAAACGCCACGCCGCTCTTTGGAATATCTCAGCTTGTGCCATTGCCCTTCAAAAGGCTGCAGCTTTCTGATCTAATTGCTGAGATGGATTTAGTGGACTGTCAACAGTCCTGCAGCGGGAGATTACTGGATTACGTTGATTCGTGTGTGCAGAATGTTTTTGTACGACTGTCTTCCTATTGCAAGGATGTGGAGTAGATTTCTTTGTTATTACTTTCCAATATTATTGGGACTCTTATCAACTCGATCCCGACTGATTGATAAAACCCGAACATCAGTGCCTGAGGTTGCTGGTTGCAATGTTCTAGAACGGTAGCTGGTAGAGCGTCGCCGGAGCCTTGTCCGTCAAATTCCGAACCCCGCATATTTATGACGTTCTCGATGTCTTGTACCGCAAAGACAACGCTTGAAATAAAGTGTATGCGTTCCTATCGAGCCGAGAGATCAGTTTGATAATCACCACAAGAGTGTATTTGTGCCCATGGGGCAGCACTTTTGCCAGCAAATGTATTCACTTGGTACATTCCGTACTTCTGGTCCCTTCTGGATGCTTAACGTCAGACTTTGGGGATGAAGAATTTGGGGCTTGTCCCCAGTAAGGCTCGAGAAACATCACGTGACGGCAGGGCTCCGAAGATCAGTGATGATCTTCATTTGTTTAAAGTCAAACTCAACAGCGTTCAAGCCCTTGAGCTCAATCCTCCGTAGCGCGCCCTACGCCCCCCTCACGCGTCTGAAGGCAAGTAGAAGCCATCCACGAGGTGATCTGCAGTCTTAAGTTTCTCACTGCTGTTGTTTCATTCCATACAGAGACGTATCTGCGGCAACGTGTTTAGGCAATTACGCCTTGAGATCTCAAATTTACTATCTAGGTGAGCCCGAGTCACATGGCAGTGTAAAGCCTCGCAAGGCTCTCAGTCTCAGATCCGACGCGTGTCTTTTGGTTTGATTTCTTGATGCTGGTACTGATTCGCTCCTTTTGTTTATCTGTTTTGAATCAATCGTCCAACACAGTGTTCAATATCCTGTGATAAGTGAGGTTAGCTGTTCGAAACGGGCTTTGTACATTAATATTGACGTATTCCTTCCAGAAGTTCAGAAACGACCAGCATGTCATCATCAACCGAACGTACAGCGGCAGATCACGCGTTTGTTACGCTTATAACTTCTGATGATTACCTCCCTGGTGCTCTTGCCCAGTCGGCCGCTCTTAACGACCTTCACCCAACGCGGCGTGGAGGTAAACGTCTTCAATCCTATTTATAATCGTGTATTGACTTCTAGCCAGGGCCATTTCCAAGCTCGGCTGGGCTCGAAGCAGAATCCGACCCCGTCCCGTTCACCACTGTCTGCCTTGTAACTCCGGAAACCGTATCAATTGAAACCATCAAGAAGCTTCGTCGCACGTTCGATCTTGTCATTGGTGTAGAGGTTATCGAAGGAGATAAGGACGCCGAAGAGATAAAACTCCTAGGTACGCCGGTCCGCATGCACCGAGATATATGTTGTTATCTAACTAGTAGTCTGACGTGATTTACCTCGGTTCCTCCTCGGGGATATCGTGCATTTATTTATTTGCACAGGTCGTCCCGATCTCCATCAAACGTTTACAAAGCTCCATGTCTTGCGTCTGGTTCAGTTCGCCTCGGTGGTTTTCCTGGATGCCGATGTTCTTCCTCTCCGCCCGATGTCTCACTTGCTCAACATGGTTTCATCTTGGCCCGATGACTATTTCGGAGGAGAAAGTGGAGACAAGACGCCTACTGCCGCCGCACCTGGGATTACTAGTTCTAGCGCTACTCAATTCTTAACTGATTCCTCGAAAATAAGTCGCAATCGTCTTCGCCTGAAGAATCCTGCATTCCCGTGTCCAGTGAGTGCAGCTCCCGATAGTGGATGGCCGGATATCTTCAATTCTGGAGTAATTGTTCTGGCCCCGGCTGGCGAACGTGGCTTCAAAGAAGCTATGGGCCTTAGAAGCTGGGATGGAGGTGATCAAGGCACGCTTAACGAGTGGGCCGGTAGTCAAGCGGGTCTGGGCGGGCAGGGAACTGGCGGGCCGGGATGGAATCGATTGAGCTTCAAGTACAACGTTACCCCAACTGCGGCTTATACGTATGTCCCGGCGCATATCTTGAGAGAAAGTAACTAATATCGTGCATACAGATATGCTCCAGCGTATGCCAAGTTTGGCACTGCGATTCATGCTGTACATTTTATTGGGACAGGAAAGCCATGGGCGGCCCTTCCGTTCCGATCTGCCTTCACTTCGAGTGGGCACTCCGCGGGGAAATACGTTATTGGCGGCTATGGTTCGACTGTCGAGTCCAAAGATACCGCGTATGGCTATCACGCCCTAGTCGATCGATGGTTTGCGGTGTATGATGCCCATTATCGGGTTGAGGAGTCCAATGCCAAGAACGAATTCGAGGTTCAGCACTACGAGAACGCGTGGGAAGCCGACAAGGCCAAACAACCATTCACAGCATATGACGGTGGTGTCGATTCCGGAGCACAGTCCAGCACTCCTACGGCTCGAACCGGCCAATATCCCCACGTTGTTCCACCATACACATATCATGTCGCTTTGTATGCCACGCCCGCTGGCCTACCACCTTCTTCGACTTCTGCCGCTACTTTGGATGAGCTGCGTCGCTTGGCTCTTCATGGGACCGGGCAAGCGGATGCAGCACGCACTGGGGAGGGTGCATATATCAGCCTACCACTCGACGGACGAATCAGCTTAATGCGCCCTCCGCGCCCAGATCCTGTGCCTGTATTTCTTCGCCGCTATCGCGAGCCTGAACCGGAGCCAGAGCCAGAGCCACATCAGCATCACGAAACCCATCATTATGAGCCACCTCGTCCTGCCTCGCCACCTACAATCTTCTGGAATTCTGCGATCGAGCCACCTCCCAACACCGCACCATCACATCAGCAGTTCGAGGTCGGGTATGTTCAAAATCAATGGGACATGCCGCACCAGAATTCCTCCCAGTTCTTCCAGCCTCCACCCACTGAACATATCCCTAGACACCTCATCGAGGAGGGTCATTATTCTCATCTGACTGCCCATGGGCTTCAACCCGATCAAGCACAGGTGAAGGCCGTATTCCCTTGGGAGGAGAAGAGACGTGCGGCTCCTGAGCGCATGTTCCCGAACAGCACACTTCCGCCTGCCCAGTCTCCGCCGGAACCTGCGCCGGCGCCCACTCGGGTGTTCCCTCCCGAACAGCCAGGGGCCCCTTCGTACGAGCTTGGTGGCGTGTATGCTAACGCATGGGACGACATTCCGAGTATCCAGCGCTACGCGTCTCGGTTAATGGGCACAGGGCCACCACCCCAGGGGGCTCCTGCGCCCCCTTCAGAGCCACCTAAGCCCGAGAAAGAGTGGTCGTGGGAACGTAATCGCGGAGAAGGGGATGCATCGAGCCGGGATGGAGATGATGAAGACGACGAAGACGAGGGAAAAGAGGAACCCGGTCAGGCAGAGGCAAAAGCAAAAGCCCCAACGAGTGTCGGAGGCGGCCAAGACTCGGGGTTTGCTAACAACGGGGCTAATGGATCCTCGCGACCCAAATTAGGGTCCCGCTCGGCGTCTCGCTCTGCGTCTGGGTCTGGATCTCGTTCAGGATCCTTCTCAAGAAGCTGTGAGTCTTTCATCTGAATGAATATGCGTAGATCCCATACTAATTACAACATCCAAAGCTGCGACCACCGCGACCTCACCGGCCACTCAAACACTCAAATCATCCCCGAACGCCTCAATACCTGGCCGCAACGGCAACGGAGCACTCAAAGGCTACGGGGCATACTTGGCCGAGAAACGAAAAGCTCAAGGTGCGCTAGAAGGTCGTATGGACGCTCGTAGCCGAGTTGCTGGGTTTGGTGCCGGCAGACCCACTTTTATGTATCCACTTGGGACCGAACCTCAGTTGCCTGGGCTCATTTGGGCATCTGCGCCTGACGTAGCCGCTGTTATCAGAGAAGACGAAGCGTCAATGCCGAGTCTCGCTGAGCCGTCGTTCGAGTTCATTCGCCCATCCCCTATCACTTTGCCAACTCTAACTTCCCTCTCGGTTGCCGGCACCCTCGGCTCCACTCTGGATGTCTTGTCTCATACGCGAACCATATCGTCCGAGCACGAATTGACTGATGACTCGTCACTCCCACCATCTCCAGGTACATCTTCCCCGTCCGAGCTCGAACGCAGTCCTCCGCCACCCGCGGCACGCACATTTGATGATGTTCGTAGCGTTGACAATTTCAAACGCGACTCACATGAGGCATTGGCCCGTTTTTTGCGGATGGGATCATGGGGCAGCGAAACTCCTTGAACTATCCGCTGGTTCGTTGAAATGATAATATTGTAGGTCATGAAGATATGGTTCTTCGCTCTATTTCTCTCTCTCATTTGCTTTATGTGAAAACGTTGTGTGTACCAGTGAATTTAAACCTAGACGTTGTGTGCTGTTAGTCGAAGTGCTGTTCGTTAACTCGCTATAGACTTTACCCTATTTTTCTCTCTTTGGTTCTGGTGATACATTCGATGTGTACCTTGAATTTGATTCTGTCGTTTTATGAATGCTACAAAGCTTCTCTGTTATAACTTTCTTTAGGTGTATGCGCTATTAGATTAGCTAGATCGAGCATTTGTAAGCCTGTTACCTGCCACAGTACACCATGGGGGAACTAGATGTGATGATGCCGAGATGAGCACCTGGACTTCAGTTCCTCGCCAGACATCACCCGCTTTCAAGCTCTACTAAATGTGTCTCGAATCTAGGGGCTTCAGAGGTATACGTCATAACAAAAGAGGACTGAAACAGGCCGTTCTAGAAACACTCAGGTAGAATCTTCGGGCCCCACGGAGATATACGTTTAGTGGATTGTTCTACAGGGACAACGTTATTACATGCAAGATAGGAAGTAAATGAAGCAAAAGAAAACGAATTTTAAGCAATACAAACTACGTGCATAATACACGAATAAACAACGATAGCAACGGTAGATATAACAGCAAATACGGCAGCAAGAATATCAAGAATTGCCACGAGTCAGGCAGGCAAACAACAAATCCGAATCTTAGGTATAGAGGCTATCAGGTAGTAACTCGCTTTGCTGTTACACTGAATCTGCTTGTGAAGATCGGTCTAGCTCAAGCTGAGCATCAATAGCCGAATCATTCCATTTAGTTCGTAACTCGGGGGGGAAATTATGGGCACCGACGCCTATGAGATGGTCCGTCTCCTCCTTGCGATGATGGCCCTCATGACGAAGTACCGTTGGCTCGTCCTCTGAGCTGAATCCCTTCTGCCGTCCTAACATCCTAATCACCTCGCCTGGATCATCGAATTTTCGATTGCTACAGAGCATTCCAAGAGGGCTCATCCACTGGCAAAGCAGCTCTGCGTTCTTTTGTCTAGGGAATTGTTTTTTGTGCACTTTGAATGCTTCAATCGGTTGTTCAAAATGTTTAGTAAGCAAGCGGGTCAGGCGGCCACGATTCCTGATGAGCTTTTCTAAGTCCTCTGGAGCAGTTGGCGAACGTTCAGACGGGGAGTAGGTACGGGATTCGAGAGAAGTAACTGAGGACGGCGAGGGATGGCGAGAGAAGATCGAACTGGTTGCCGACAAAGAGGGAGAGCTGACAGAACTGGTATGTCCGCTGGTACGAGCTACTCCAATCGAGTCATTTTTGACGGCCTTCGTACGGGCAGAAAAGGGATCATAGGGCTTTGAACAAGCACGGGGAGAAGGTCGAGTAGGTGCAGCTAATCTAGAAGAGCCTAGATACGAGGGTACAATGGGCACCGCCTGACGCTTTGCTGAACGTGAAATTTGAGAACGAAACCGACGTTCGCTACACTTGAAGGGTTGGGTGACTGGCTTATAACTCGGCCTACCGACGGCGTCTTGAAATCTGTATTTGGGGGCATAATCCGTATTCAGACTCGTACCCCTAACTAGGCTTTCTATAGTGTACGAGTAAGTACCAAGCCCATCAAACAGTCGCGACCACACTTACCGTTCGAATCCTGTCTGCCATGAGAGACAAAGTACTCAGGACTGGTGGATACTGTTACCGTTGGGATGGTAGAAGCTGTGAATTATTGGCTTCAGCTCTATAGTGTGAATTTAAGCGCGAACGCCAACTCACCTTCTACGCTTTCTTGGGATCTAACAGGTGAGTGATTGGCGGGTAAATAGGGGAGGGGCTGATTGTTGAAACCCGTTGAAGAAGGCCAGTAGCTGGTCGGGGCGGCTTCTTCGAAAACTGAAAGCGTGTGACGTGGGTTAGCCGCAGAATCTTGTCCTGTCAACACGAATGACGTACGAGAGAAACTGGTTGCCGGGTAGCCAACCATGCTCGGTGCCTCGAAGTGAGTATACGAGACGTGGATATCTCCTAGCGGAGAAAGTGGTTAGATTTAAGATAGTACATATGACCGATGCTTCTAATTACCTCCAACAGGCAGTGGCACACGATTGGGCTGGTTATAGGATCCTTCGACGACTTGAGGAGCTGGGACAACAAGGTGTTATAAGCAAAAGGAACCCTTGTACTGCACAGATCCACTGCTCACTATTTAGAACCGGTCGAAATTCGGCATGGTTAGGGCGGAACGACTCGCCTATCCCCAAGTCATGTCAATAATATTGAACAGGATATAATGCCATCAACTCACCGAACAGTGTAGAAGGTAGACCGTATGGCGGATAATCCATACTTAAAGAAGGCGTTGGATTAGCTATTGATACCAAAGAACTGTTTTGAGTATGATACGCTGAGCTTATAGCCGGCAAGACGTACCTCCATACGTAGTGGTGCTCGAGAACTGTTCAGTTGATTGGCTAAGGTATCCGCCCTGAAGGGGAGCCGTCCACTGGACATCATCTGCGCAAGACACTAGGTCGATGTTAAGCTCAGAGCAAAGGCAGACCCGAAAGGAACCTACCTGGGGCAGGGTAATACCCGTCGGAGTAGCCGGGAATGTTGTCGGGATCGTTGGTAGGAAGGGGATACTGGGAATAACTCGATACATTTAGAGATGCGTTGGAGCCATGGTTGGTTGGATATGTGTATCTATCCGAAGGACAACTCGTATCGAAAGGAAAATCCATGATGAGAGGGGTATGGTAGGCGGGTATGGTGGGTGGGCGTGAGTGAGATGACGACCAGCGCCGGTACTTAAGAAGGATCTGAGTGCTCTTCCAGAAGGCAGTCAGGGAGGAGTAGCCACCGGGGCTTGATGCGCATAAACGCCTTATACTACTTGCTGTGAGCTCTAGCCGACTTTGTGGTATTGTTATGGTGTGGTTGTTGTGGGCCCAACACCACATACACAACCTCGAATCATAGAAGAAGTTTCGACTACCGGGATCAAAAGTTAGATTTGAGTTGTAAATTCGATGAGAGAACGTCCGGCGATGGATATCGACGGGCGGGATCGTTCTCAAAATCCAGATATAGTGTTTCAGTCAGATGGTACCCTTGAGATATAAGGTTTGTGCTTGGGCCGTAAGATAATCGTAAAGCATAACCGGCACTTGGATAGACCCAATAAGATACGAACAGACATAGGAGCAAGTACAAGGCGGCTCTCGCATGCGTCTCAGTGGTCGAATGCTGCGCATACAAGGGATTGTGAGTAATGGGTAACAGCTTGTCTCAGAATCGATCGCTCTGATTGGCCACCAGCAGGACAATAGCCAGACGGGCGAGCAATGACCCAAACACAAGGCGACTGCCGAATCAACGGAGACAGCCTACCCCTTCAGTACCAAACATTTGTACCACGAGGCTGTTTAGCTCCGTGGTGCCGCGCCGGTGCTTCGATTCAGACTCCGCGCACACGTTCTAAGAAGGCGGCAATTCAGGTGAGGCGCTGTTAGAGATTCAGGTTATTGGCGCTTACGGCGCTTACGTGTGGCTTGTCTGTACAGTACCGGTCGCTTAAAAGCTCCGGGAAGTTTTCCGTGTATGCTCACCCCTCGAACTCAATCTTACTCTGTTTGCCCGGAATCTGTACAACCTGTAAAAGGTTATGAGCCCCGATGTCGACTTCTATTAACTCACTGCTTACTGGTATCCCGAAGCTTGATGGCTCAAACTACCACGACTGGGTCTTCCACATTCAGATGGTCGCTCGGAGGGCTGGAACATGGGATGTTTTGTCAGGAGTAGAGAAACGGCCGGTTAAATCGGAGGATGACGATGACAAGGGCCTAGATGAGTGGATTCGGAAGGATAACGATGCGCTTACCATGATTGGTCTGACGGTGGCGCGATCGGAGTTGTCGTATATCCGGGATTGTGCATCCGCATACGACATGTGGGTTGCCCTGGCCAGCATCTACTCGAGGAGTTCAAGGGCCAATCGAATCGCTCTACGTCAGCAGCTACACGAGGCCCGACTTCAGCCAGACAAGCCGGTCCAGGAGTATGTCAATCGGATTGTCGATGTCTCGAGTCGGCTACAGGCAATGGGGGTGGATATGACGGAAAACGACGAAGTAGATGTTATGATTATGAACCTACCGGAGGATTGGGGACATGTCGCGTCGTCGTTGATGATCCGCCAGGGCGATCTGAAGGTGAAGGAGGTGGTGGCGGTGCTGCTGGAGGAGGAGTTGCGACGAAAGCATGCAGAGTCTCAGACTCTTGCTGGAATGCTGGCTCGAGGTGGAGGTACTAGGGGTGGAGCGCCTGGAGGTCGAACACGATCGGTCGAGCATCGTGTATGCTATCGCTGTGGCGAGCGAGGGCATATGGTTGCCACTTGCCCAGCCCCTGCACCGAAGGCGGCGAAAAAGGATGAGGAAGCGAAGGTGGCTGTGGCGGTTAGCAGTGATGATGCGTCGTCGTCTACCCCACGCTTGTATAGGCTGTGAGCCTGGTTTTTTCTGGTTTTCTGGGTACGGGTGGGACTGGGTGTCCTTTATTTGGTGATATTGGGTGGCTGGGTGCTCCCGATGGTACGTGCTTGAGGGTTGTGACTGAGTGTCCCCCGCGGTTTATGGTTTGAGGTGGGCTGGGTGCTACCTGTGGTCTTTGGTATTGTGCTTGGCTTCAGTGGGAGCTTATATGCGCTCGGTTTTGTCTTTTGTCTTGTGTTATGGTCACTTTCTTATCTGTTTGAGTGGGAGCTGTCCGCTCTTTTGTTTTTGTCTGATTTGTATGCGCGCCGACGCGAGTGGGAGTGTTAGAGATTCAGGTTATTGGCGCTTACGGCGCTTACGTGTGGCTTGTCTGTACAGTACCGGTCGCTTAAAAGCTCCGGGAAGTTTTCCGTGTATGCTCACCCCTCGAACTCAATCTTACTCTGTTTGCCCGGAATCTGTACAACCTGTAAAAGGCGCATGGTATATGCTCGTACCTACTTTGGTATGGTATAGTAGGGCATGAGGTTAAGCTATACTGTGGGCGGGTGAGGTACCGGGATCGTATGTTTGGACAAGGAACGAGGTAACCGAAATGTCGGCTGATTACCACAAATGGATTGGGATGAATCCATTTGTTGGGTGTTGGGTACAGTAGGAGAAGCGGATAATGTGAAGAGATATATCTAGGGGGAGGGGGGTAGCCTCGAGGCGGAAGTGGTTTGAGGGTGGCCCCAGATAATATCCGTATGCATACAACCGGCGGGTATACTATTCAGACGAAGCCTGGCGTCCCCGTAATATGATGGTTTATGCATGTTTGGAACGACTATTATAAGCAGCTAACCAGGCAACTTAGAATTGTTCCTTGTCACTAGGAGCAGGTTTGAGTAATTGACCAACGAAGAGAGCGAGTGACGAAGTGAAGAAAGTCACGTGCATATACTGACAGCCTTGATCGGGGATTGGAGCCATAGCCGAGATTATATGTCAAATTAACACCAGAGTTCAATTGATCAGTCTCATGTCACAGCATAGGTTTCATTTCAATTAATTCCTAGTTCAAACATTATAACAAACGTACAAAAACTGTATCAAGCCCAAAGAAAATCGAAAATAGCAATATTGAAGAGCAACCACAGAATACAGGCAACTTTCTTGTCGAGCCGAAAAACGTCCATGGCGTTTCAAGCCCCATTCCCCTCCTTTCCTTGCTGTTCGCCTTCGACAGGAGGATATACTAAAGGATACATCGGTGGGAACCCAGTCGCATTAACAGGGTTCGGTGTTGACTCGGCATTGGTTCCTTCTGCACTTGACGTATCCGTCTGGGGTCCCTCTCCAGGTACAGCTTCATGCGGAACGTTAAACTGTGAGAATCCGGACGTAGACGGGGGAGGGTTTGGAGGTGTGGTCGTATACTGTGGCGTTTCCGTACCGCCAGTAATGTAAGGGCTAGCGGTGAACTGGGAGTAGTCGGGGGCTTGGGGGTGGGCAAAGTCTGCGGAAGTAGCAGGTTGTTGGGTAAAGTCTGTCGGAGCGTCAGGAGTGTCGTCGTGGTCTTGGTCGGGATCTGCTTCGCCGTCTGCGTCTGCGCCTGGGCCAAAATCGGCTGGGTTGGCGTTGATGTTTCCTGCTTCGTATTCTTTTACCCAGTTTTTGAAGGACGCTGTCCATCCATTAGTACCGTGTTGTTCCAAGCCAGAAGAAAGAGAAGACTTACTAGCAAACGCATGAGCAACCCAGCTCTGTCTCCCTCGATCCGGCCGTGTCTCCTTTGCCCATCTCCTCACGAGTGTAGCTTGCTCACGTTCGGTCGGAGCAGGATGTGCACTCATAAAGTTATACAACGCAACGTTTTCTTCCAGCGACCATGGCCTGTTGGGCTGCCTTGGCGGTCGAGGCATGCGTTTCTTGATGACGCCCTGGCCCGGACCTCCTTGTGACGACGGAGTAGACTCATAGTACGAGTACGGAACGGCGACGGTTGTAGATGGTGGAGGCGGAGGATAGTATCCAGGCACTAGAGGATAGGCTGGGTTGTATGTGTAGGAGATTGGCGCGGGTGGTGGTTGTGGGATGGATACAGGAGGCTCGGTGCGGGGTTGTTTAGCGATGGGTGGATTATGGTTATTGGTGTTGTCGTATTGGTCTCCTTCGGCGGGACGTTTACGTGTTTGTGTAGGTGATCCTCGACCGAGTCTACATCCTATCCATACCCAAACTTGAATGAGTAAGGCGTAGATACGATAAGCAATAAAACAACTCACCCGCCCAGTCATTGGAAATCACAATTCTCCCTGCGGCAACACACATATGCACCCACTCTGGCCGGAGCACACGCTTGTCAGGTCGGTCGCCGTACCCGTCAATGGTATCTTGCCCATCACTACTCATAGGATCGACGATGAGAAAGACGGATTGGCGCATTGTTTGTGCAAGCTCCCCGCCTCCAGCCGTAACAATCTGAGCGAGTGCATCTCGTGCATTGAGATCCTTGTGAAGAAAGATGGGAATAGGTTCGCCCAGGTGGTCTGCAAAGACTATATACACATACACACATGAGTCGACGAAAAGACGTAAATACGGAGATACTTGCCATATGGGTCTGGACCGTTTGGACGACGAGCTGGACCGGGACGATCAAACACTGGAAAAGGCATGACCAGTGGTGTTTAATAGGAATGACGTTGCCTAGAGTTGCGGTGTTGTTATTCCTGAGCTGGCATGGACATCAAGGTTGGCACGTCACTGCTCGGATCCCGGATCCAAACGGCATAATCACGTGCAGACGAGAAGACATTGATAGCCACGAGGAACGAGCCACTCTATTTGGTCGCCCTATCTATGCTTTTTTGGTCGCAAGAGCTGCTTAACGGACTGGGATAACTGTGGTGTGCCGATCTAGCTTATAAAACACTCTACTTAATTGGGTATTCTAAGCCCTAGAATAGGCGAAAGACTGTGTATGCATATATTATCAGACGAGGTTTGATAGACATTCCCTTGTTCTCTTCATTTTAACTACCACAGCTAGGTTTGAGAGGTCTCGTGGACAATAGAAACTGCATTGGTTCGTGACTTGATTCGGTTAAGCTCTTCTTGACCAAATTTGAAATTGAACACATCAAACGTGATAAGCGCCGGGTGGCACGGTCGCCGTTGTCCTCCAACAGATCATGGACAGTACCGCCGCTCCGCTCCTCGACGAAAATGCACCGTAAGTCTCTCTAAATTTAAATAAATTTATGTATCCTAAATAGACGTTTAATAGACCTCGCCACTCACAGTACGGCCTTACTCGGAATGAGCTCGTAAAAGCCGTAGCGAACCGATTTGTTCACTCGCGTGTCTATGTTGCTCTTTATCTCGGCATGGCCGCGCTTTCTGCTGCGACCGTCGCGCTATCTCTGAGCGACGGTTGTCCGGGCACTTCATTCTATGTTCTCGAGATTATCGTCAACACCGCCATGATCGCCGAAGTCTCCATCCGGTTCCTCGCTTTCGGTCGGGTACGTCCTCCCCTCCCTACCATTTTTCACATCTTTCTAAATCAACTCTCTTACAGCAATTCTGGAAATCTCCCTTCAACGTCCTCGACCTGCTCCTTACAGTTTTATGTATCGTCACGCTCCTGGTCCTTGTCCTCGCCGGATGCGGCTCCACATCCAAGGAAGAAGAATTACTCGACACACTCTTGCTTGTTTTCCGTAACGTCATGCAATTCGGCCGTCTCGCAGCTGTAATGCGCCAATCTGGTCAATCTCTCTTTGCTCGTCCACGCGCGATAGATCTATCTCTTCCAACTCATCACGAACGAGGTCAGACGACGACGAGGCTTGATATCGATTTAGACGAGGACGATATTCCGGATTGGGGTTCGGGCAGGATAGGAGGTGGGAATAGGGATATTGTGTTTGATGCGGGTCCGAATGGGTGGACAGACGCGCAGCAGCCTCCGCCGAGGAAGCCGAATCCGAATATTGGGATGAACAGAGGTGATCCGGGCGAGTCGGAGGATTTGTGGGCGAGTATGTGAGAAGGGTGGGGTGAGAAGGAATCTATGGACAGATGTGCATTCGTTGGTTATGGATTCATTTTCTTGCTTTTTGTTTTTACTTGTCGACGTAATTCTGCCGACGCCGAGTGGTTCTCTGCTCGGCGGACCAAAATAGATCCCACTGTTCATTGCCCGAGCCGTACGTGAGGGAGTTGACTAAAGTTTATGTCGTGAACTCTAAGTGTCTGTCTAGCACGGATTCACAAAGATACAGTAGTATAAATTAGAGAGCTCGTAAGTGATACTGCTACAGTTCAGATATGACACACAGGCTACAGCTTATGATACAATAGGTTACAATAAATCAGAATAAATACAAATACATAGGTCAGAAACAAGTTAGTCTAGATGAAATCCGAAAGTAAAGTAGGCCCGTGATGACCCTCGCAAAGCGTCGGTAGCAGCTGCTACCCAGTGAGTCAAAGCCGCGGTTTAGACAGCCATGTAAGACTCGAGTGGTGCTTGTTGTTGCAGAGGGTTGGTGGTGGCGGGCTTGGTGTGCCGAGAGGGTTTTGAAGAGAATAGGTGCCGAAGGGCTTTTGGGGGTGGTCGGACGGGAGAAAATGCCCCGCAAAGCGCCAGTACCAAGAGTGGTACCCAAAGAGTCGCAGCCGCGGTCGAACAGCTGTAAAGTGACTCGAGAAAATGCTTATTGTTGCGAGGGGTGCCCGTTTTGGCGTTTAGGGGTTGTGTTGTTGGACGCTGCAAAGCGCCGGCATAGGTGAAGTAACCAGAGAGTTGAAGGGCGCGAGTACAAGACTTAGGAGTGCCCGTTGTTGCAGTAAAATGTCCATTTTGGTATGCTAAAAAGCTTTTAAGACTATCAAGGAGAGCATATATGGTCAGATGTAGATCTTGGCTGAAACGGGAAAGGATTTACCGAAGTGTAAAATAAATAAAGGGCAAAGCGGATAAATAATAGGATAAATAGTGGAATAGATAGATGGCAGAGCCAATAAGACACGGATAAATAGAAGAATAAATAACAAAATAAGGTGTGATCGGATTGTGTCGATCTTTTAAGTGGAGCGATCATTTCAGCCCCAAGCAACGAAGCGGAAGATATACAGCGTAGTGCTACATCTGCCTGAAAGTTAGATTCGTGTAACATACGAGGTAGCGATAGTTGCTTACGGATGATACGATTACAGAGGGGAGGGGAGGACGAATAAATATACAGCACGTGAATAAGTTAGGGGCGAATACAACAGAGTGGTCTAGGTGGCGATACAATCGGGTGAAGTATGTGGTATCGTGCGTCGAAGGGGGTATGTAGGTCGTCTAGGAGGGTATATAGGTCGTCTATAGTCTAATACAACTAATGAATTATCAATAAAGACCGAACCGACTCGAAAGCTAAAACCGACTTACCAATACAATAAATAGTTACAGCCGTGAGGCTCTGGAGGAGTCGAATAGCCTGGCCAAACCTCACTCTTCCCACCCTCCTCTTATATACCTCCAGCCGATCAGAGTGGCGGCCCACGGCGCATCCACATCCAAGCCCTCGACTCATCTTGGACCCTACTTTCCAAGGTCGCGCCTCGTATCACCAAGGCTTTGTTGGACTATGCATGGTTAGTTTCTAGGCAGAAAGCTTATAGTTCGAGGGGGGCTTGAACCATGGCAGGGAACTGCCGCCGGTCGTCATGACCATCGGAGGCTGAGTCAATAAAGGTAAATAGACCAACCGCGGCGGTGTATGCGATTTTAGAGTTTCCGGCGGTGTATCGGCCAATCGTAGGGTAAAAGGTGATAAATTATTGTAAAGTTACATAGCACTTGACATCATACCACGCGCATGCGTTCTTCTACTGTGATATTCCAGATGTCGGTGGGGCACCTTCACCACCAAGCACTTTCACACCTTCACCGGGGCGGCCCGCGGAAACGTGTTGTACGAGCGGGCGTGGGGCGGGGTTGATAGGTGGGAGTGCTTGATTGAGTGTGCCTCCTTGCGGTTGTGGTTGGAGTGCGGGGATTTGGGGTCCAGGTGTGGCTGTGGTGGCAGAAGGTTGAGCGCTGGGAGGGTTTGCCACCGTCGTGGAAGGTGTGGCATTAGGCAGCGGAGTTGCGCTGGTGGAAGGGACAATACTCGCAGCGCTTGGAGCTGAATTGGACGGGACTGGAACATTGGGAGTAGCGATTGTGGGTGCAGGTAGAGATATCGTAGATGCTGGTTGCGTGGACCCAGGTTGCGTAGCCCCTGTTGGCGTAGCTCCCTTTTCTTTTTCCTTTCCCTTGCCCTTGGCGGCTGGGGTCGACGTTCCACTATTACCGGCGTTGGTCCGTCGTTTCTTTGTGGCACCGCCTGCGGAATCTTCGGCGCGGCGAGATTGTGCGGATGTCGAAGGTTTGGGAATTGTCGATGGAAGGAGAACGGATTTTGCACTAGGATTTTTCTGGTCGATCGAATGAGTATGGTGTAAATATCGGATTTATTGATGTCCCACTTACCGCTTTGAGATCTTCCCACAATGAACCGGGAGAGATACGGTACTGTAAGTAGGTTCTCGCAGGGACATGAGTTATCTGGGAAAGACAGAAAGTCGGTTTTATGAGGTCCGTTCAAGGGGAAACCACTTACCACCTCGGTCAATACGCTTTGGGCACCACTCCGACTCACAGTCGTGCATGTTCGAGACAACGCGGCCCACACTCCAGTTGGAGCAGCAAGAAATCGGATCGTGAGTGGGTTGGCGGGTTTGGATCGAGCAGTTGTGCCGTTAGGGCCTATACCTCCAGTAGGGACGTAAGCGTCAAATGGGTAGAAGGTCGACAAAAGTATGTCCCCGTTTGAAGCCTTGTCAAGTAGAACATATTCGGATGGGAGTAGCCATCTGTCGATTGGACGTTCCGCAAACTCGAGTAGGATTGCTGTTGTGGGAATCGTTGGAGTCGTAGGAACCAGGCGAGGTGTAGGAGTAGGAATCGTAGGCGCAGGAGTACTTTGCACAACTGATGCAGGTGTGGGGGAAGGGGCGAATACAGGCGTGGCAGCAGCAGTAGGGGCAGGTGCAGGTATGGTTGCAGGAGTGGGGGCGGGCACGGGAGCAATAGCGGGTGCAGGTGCGGGTGTAGGCGTAGGCTGTTGAGGCGTAGACGCAGTCGTAGCAGCTGCGGTCGATGCCGCCGGCGGTGTGCTCACATTCAGCGCACTTGTGGTTGGCGCACTTTGATTCGGATATGTTCCCGCCTCGATTGATTTGATTGTCGCGCCCAACACGCGAAGCTGAGTCACGTTTGCCCGGCCTTGTGCCGCGAGTTGGAGGATATTATGTAGCTCCGGGTCTTTAGCGGCGGCTGCGAGGACCTAGAATAGCAAGCGAGACATTCGTGAAGGGGGCTAGAAAGTCGGAATGAACGGGACGTACTTTGGCGTGAAGCTCGTGCGAGACTGTGATTGGCCCTCCGGGTTGTGTTTGTGCGGAGGTCGGAGCCGGGGGTGGAGCTGGAGTTGGAGTCGGAGTTGGTGCTGGGGCCGCTTTGGGAACTGGGATAGGCGTGGGCGGATGTGTATACTGGTACTGCACAAAATAGATGCTCGTCTGTGGGAACAGATGTGGTCCAATCTCGATGTCACTGTCAAATAGGTAGATAGCCGGTTAGTGTATAGGTTATACGAGCAGCGCTATCTACGTACGTACCAGGTGCCGGCTAGAGATAAAGAGTGAGGTGGTGGTGCCTGAGGTTGATCGGCTTTGTTTTTCGAGCGGGTTGAAAACCGGAGAAAGGCTTTTGTCAACCATGTTGCACGTGCTGAGCCAGGAGTATATCAGTCAACCTGTAGCGTTTTTTATATATATTGATCTCGTACATTGCTTCAAAGATTGAAGAAGGACCAAACTACAGCCAAATCCAGTCGGTCAAAAATAGCATTTGATCATTTGTAGTGTTTGCTTACCTGTCCGCTACCGACAACTTACTCCCCCCAGTATCATTCTGATTCGCTTGTGCATCTCGTTTGGTGTTGCTGACAGGGAGCTGGACTGAAGAATGTGGTGAGAACGGTTGCATGTGGTGGCGCAGACCAGGAGATCAAATTGATTGACACCATATCTTTTGGCGTGGCTACACTTGGATAAATATTGCAAACACAGAGCCACCGCTATCTTCTGTCTTAACAATGCTTCATTTTCCCCGATTCTTCTGAAAGAGGCAATGGCTGGTCGTTTTTTGCTCTTTTCTTGTTTGACGAGTGTGACCCCGTGGTATCGGAGAGGAGTTTATCATGTACATCGTTAATCGTACGACAATTCCCCTTCCAAAAAACCTTCCGCAAACCACCGCAGACCAGCCGAACTAAAGTGTTCTGATGGTGGAAGGTATGCCGTATAGTAGTCTGCATATGCTACAAACAGCAAGACCGAGAGGCAAAACATGGTGTTTGCAGCCGATGGCTCTGAAGAATTGAATCCCACGGCATACACATCTAAATCAGATTGATATTAGTACAGGGACATACACCAGTGTACCTCTGTTTTGTTCAACACAACGGCAGCCAGCCGATAGCGAAATGAAGAGTCCGGGCAACGAACTTGGGTGTAGTAATGCTGCCATCAAGAACTGAGATAAAGGTCAAACCGTTTGCATATACCCTGGTCTCCCAGTTGACACTGAAAGCGCAGCGATACAACCAGGACGAACTAGCTTGCCAACTACAAAATCTCGTTGTTAGATGTTGAAAGAAACATTTGGACATCAAGAGTCGAACGATACAAATGAGGATTTGCAAGATACAAATAATAGATTATGATTGCGTTGCGCAATGCCATCGGCGAGTCGTGCGAGGCCTGGCCGTAGTTGGAAAGATCAGCGGGTTTGACTTGCTGGTTGGCGCCGAGACCCTGGACTAGCGCTAGTTTGGTCGCGTTCATGAGCCACCTATTTACAACCATGATGTTGCGCACCCCAACCGTACCTCCTTTACACTTGTCCAGCAACGGGTAGCCCGCGATAACTTCTGTTGCATCTGTGCTAGTCCTCAGAATTTCTATGTCAAAACGTCGCCAAACCTCAGCTGGGACCTCTTCCAACTCCCAAACCACCAAAAGGCTCAAGTTTGATAACTTTGGAGCGGCAAATGCTACAGACGATATGGTGCCCGCACACGCAGCTGGAAAGCAACAACGCTCTACGTCTTCCACTGGTGTATCTATTCGCCCCATTCCTCTTGCTTCAGGGAAATTCCCTAGTCTCGGGTCCCTAGCAATCAGTGTCTTTGCGTCCAATTTTCGAAAGCTGTATATACCAGAAGATAAAACAGATCCTGAACGAGGAAAAGAAGTTCGCGAGGCCATTCTGGGTCTCCCCGACACCCTAATACCAAAGCTCCTGGCATCACTCCGAATGCAATATCCTACCTTCTTAAGTGGCGAGACTTTAATGTCAGTGAGTGTCATTCCGTATCTCCTATTTTGGATTCGCCATTTCTGATGATACATGCAGCTCTTCCTAAGAGGCCGAGAAATATGCCTCACAGATGCCCTCCCTGGTGTTACAGTCAAGGTCATACATGCGATTAGAGCAAGACGTGAAACGCTCGCTTCTCTAGAGCTCAGCGGGCTAGAGAAGATCAGCGATCAAGTTTTTGGGACTGCGTTATCAGAACTCTCGGGATTAGAAAGACTAGTGTTAAGGTACGCCTATTCATATATTTTTCGGCTAAAAGCAATTTCTGATTAAACGATAGAGGATGCGCAAAAGCAGGACCGTTAGCTCTCGAGGCTGTGGCCTCGGCTTGCCTCGAACTCAGAATCTTAAACATGAATTATACAGTTGCAACCCCTCAGTCTATCATGTCCGTCCTACTTGCATGCCCGCAGCTGGAGGTTCTCAAGATAGCAGGCATACCCAAACTGGTAGGTACAAACTCCATATTGACGTGCAAGTTAATCATATCCGCCTTGTAGATCGCGGGTGGTGTTGCGACACTCATCAAGTCCTACCTCGCCGAACACCCCGACGAAGACCGAGCTTTCCCCTCCCTGCAAACGCT
Source organism: Ceratobasidium papillatum (assembly GCA_037042815.1). Classification (NCBI taxonomy): domain Eukaryota; kingdom Fungi; phylum Basidiomycota; class Agaricomycetes; order Cantharellales; family Ceratobasidiaceae; genus Ceratobasidium; species Ceratobasidium papillatum. The sequence continues at coordinate 24,153 of JAYRCO010000080.1, forward strand.
CAAAATCCGGCTTACGGCCCTCTCGGATGCCGATATCGCAGCTTTCATGCCCCTCTGTCCGAACTTGACGACGCTTGACGTATCATTCACCCCGATCAAACATCTTGTCTTTCCTCCCGACGCAACACCGAAGCTCAGGAAACTTAACCTGACATCAACAGCTATACCCGCACTCGAACTCATTCAACTCCTCAACCAACTTCCGACGTTGGAAAAGCTACACCTTGGAGCTTTGGGCGAAGCCGTCCCAATCACGTCCAAGGGTGTCGGGACTGGTGCTGGTGCAGGGACGATTACGGATGCGGTTCTGCGTGACGTGACGGAGGCATTGGTGCGCTGCGAGAGGCTGAAGTTGGTTAATTTGGTGGGAAACTTGAAGCTTGGGATGGCAAGGACAATACCAAGCCCTTTGTCCGAATTTATAGGGAGGGTTGGGAGGAAATGCGAGGTAAGCGTCGACTTCAATGTTAGAGTGCTTGGAAACCCCCACCTAAGAAACACGATACTAGGTTCTCAACTTTGAAAATCTGCCCAATCTGCGCTCCAGCTATCTCGAGGGACTTTTACCAAACTCGCCGAATGATCTGCCTTCGCCCATTCGTTTATTAAACCTGGCTCGCACTGGAGTAGACGATGATGCTGCGATCTACATTTCGGCATGCCATGAGCTTCAGGTGCTTAATCTTTCGGGTACGAAAATTGGACGTAAGTAGCATTGTTTTAAGCAAATGGGCCATCTTGCTAATTCTTTGACAGAGGACGGACTGTTCACCATCCTTGACGCTTGCCCCAATGTTCATGAACTGGATTTGACGGGTTGCCGGAGTGTTAAAGTTCTTGACAGGCGAAGATTCTTCGAGGTAAGAGTGCTCGTCAAGCGATGTTTTGTTTGGTGACTAAAGTTGACAATTAGGTTTGGGAAAGCGAGCATGGGAGTACTTAATGATACGGAGCAGGTAAGTGGTTAGGGAGGTAGATTCGGCGATGAGCACATGTACACATATCTTGAAATTGAGACTTAAACTAAATCCCTCAAATCAAGTATGTAATTTAACTCCATAATTTGGCGTTTTGTAGAACTTGCCAGTCTCATGTTCCTCCACCCAATCACGTGCAACTCGGCACGCCAATTGATCGCCGCCATGAGAGCCCCCAACTTCTCATCACTTCAATCGACACTGCGATCGCGACCCTTTTTCGCAGCAAAAACCTCATGTCCCCAAAGACTTGGATTCTTATCTGTTCGCATGTCCACGTTTCGACAGGGACAATATACTGGCAAATCTCAGTTTAGTTGGACGTCACCAACCACTCTCGTTCTCGGCTTCATTCCTATTTTTACCTTTGGTCTTGGAACTTGGCAGATACAAAGACTTCAGTGGAAGCTGGCATTAATCGATGAGTTGGACGAGAAGGCTCGAAGGGAACCACTAACACTCCCGAAACGAATCAAGTGAGTCTTGTACACAACTTGTCAAGATTATGTCTTAACTCCCACCTAAGCCTATCAGCACTTCCCGAGTTCGCATACAGAAGAGTGCTCCTCACCGGAACCTGGGATCCTGATCCATCCCACACCGTCATTCTCGGCCCCCGAACTCGAGACAACGTTCTCGGATACCATGTTATCTCGCCTCTCATTAGACCTGAAGGCGCGTCAGCTGTTCTGGTCGACCGAGGCTTCGTATCTCGCGATATACTCGAACGTGCGAGACAGGCTGCGGCTGGCGTGAAGCCGGATGTTGCAAGAGTGACTGCGATAGTGGCTAATGCGGCCGGTCAAGGGACCGTACAGGTGCATGGCATGATTGCTTCCGCTGCCAAACGGAATAGCTTTACACCGGATAACAAGCCTGAGGTTGGGGAGTGGTATTGGACAGATGCAGAAGGAATGTCCAAGGTGGCATCAGGCGATGGAGGTGACGTCCAAGCCGTGCTGATCGATGAGTTGTTTGGTGAGTGCCCTTGATACTTCAATCGAGGAGCAAAGTTTGCCTACATCCAGGGACAATCATCAGACGGAGACGGAGCAGAGGCATCTCGAAGGAGTGCACACGGAATCCCAATCGGCCGGGCGCCAGAGATCGAGTTACGGAACATGCATGCAACATACGCTGCGACTTGGTAAATCCTATTCATCAATAGTATCTTATTCAACCAACCAATCCTACTACAGGTATTCGCTATCCGCAGCTACAGCCGTCATGTTTATAGCCCTCGTACGTCGGGGTCGAGGTGGGAAAGATCCCAAATTCATGCGACGCGTAGTTTAGTTGTGCCGGTTCAAGATCATTTTGCTGGCTTGGCTTGTACGTATGACGCAGTTTCTAATCTCACCACTCTTGATGCCAAGAACCGGACCTTGGTCATGCACTCATCCATCAAACTTTTTGCTGGAGTGCTGGAGGGAGGACGTTTCATAGCTTGTTTCTGTGACACACGCCACAATTGTTCGTGCCTGTGGCCGAGCTGCGTGCCCCTGCTGGGCGATTTTCACTCTGCTTCTGTCCTAAATTTGTGGATATGACTAATCAACCAGGGTATTCATTCTTCGATCAGTTGCCGCGGCCCCCAACTGAGGTCCGGAGCCTAGACATTTGCTTCATTCCTATGCTTATCTTGGCTAAGCCTCGCAATTGTACAGGTTCGATCACAATGCAGGCGACATGCGGCCGCCGAATACCGAATACGGTCTTTGAAGATCACCATACGTGGGTAGCCTACAGGAGGCGAAGTTACAGTAATGCGCTTACCATGCGAGTTGTATGCGTCTAGAACATCTTGCAAACTCTCACACAAGGCACGCGTACCTTCTTCTCCTTTATGCGCATGGTATGCCTACGAACGATCCCTTACATTATACTCGTATCAAATATTCTGATCTCACTCAGTCTAGGTTAGGACTTTGACTCTCAGCCGTGTCAGGGGAGCGCCAAGTGGCAATTCGCCGAGTGCGATAGCTGACCAACATCCAGCCCTTCTTTTGACCGGCTATGTATCACGGACCTTAGATATTGTCTGGCTGGACTCGGTTTACTTGATTTGGACTTGGGATCGCGTGTGGCTTGACATGTTCCTGCTCGGCGAAGGCGGAGGTAAGCACCTTTTCTGGTCCGATGCGGCCGGAGCATTGAATTATCTTTCCTCCTTGGCTCAAGTAAGACTCGTTTTTCGGTGTTTTGTATGATCTATGCGCTTGAGGATAAAGAGGACACGGTTGGGATACAACAAGCTCGAAGGTCCCTCGGCCTATCCCTGGAAGCTCCCCTCTTCTCACTTTCTACACCTTTTCTATCTTTCTTCGCAATGTCTTCGTTTTACGACCAGTCCAAGCCGACGGTTTCGTATCTTCCAACCGCCGCTCCTATGTTTCATAGAGAATCTACTTCAGCGAGTCTCGCTTCCAGTACCGCGACACCACCTTCTCCAGCTCTACCACCGCCTATGTCTTTAGGCATACAGAATGCAGCGGCAGTTGAAGCCATCATTCTTCACACTGCCAAGATACGAGTCAATAGGCCGCTCGATCAGACGTTCTTCTTGTCCGTTGTCGCGGGGATCTGGCTCGGTTTTGGTGCGATCGGAGCTCTGTCTGCTGCATGCGGTGTCCCGCAGAGCGTTCGAACGGAGTGGCCAATCCTGCCCAAGTTTTTAATGGGGGCTGTTTTCGCGTTTGGTAAGTATATGCGCGGTCCAGCTTGTTCACCCAAACTAACCGAGTTATGTTGTGTAGCCCTGCACTTCATTGTTATGTTGGGCGGCGAACTATTTACTGGAGTCATCATGATTTTTGGCATTGGTAAGTTTTACGGGGGTTTCGGAATTACGCAAAAGTTTATATTCAACTTTGGACAGGCTGGTGGAACCGCGCGATCAACGTCCCCAGATCCATTGCCAACCTAGTCGTCGTCTATGTCGGAAATTGGTGTGGCTGTCTAATCATGGCATACTTTATGGCCTACCTCACGGATCTCTTTGCCGACCCTTCTTCGCGCCAATGGCTTACAGTTGCAACACTCGGCAAGACCCAGGGCCACAGTATGTTCATATCACATTATGAGATATAAACATCTTGCTAAGACAATCATTTTCAAGGTTGGGGTGTCTTGTTCCTGAAGGGTATTGGCGCGAATACTATGGTCTGCATGGCGGTCTGCCTGTACCTCGCATGCTCAGACTCTGCCGGCAAGATCATGTCGATCTGGTTCCCTGTCGTCGTATTCGTTATTAGCGGCTATGAGCATTGTGTAGCCAACAGTACGTCAGCTATTCCTCAAACCAGGACACTACTTACAACATTTCTCAAAGTGTTCTTCCTGTCCGTTGGTCTACTCTATGGTGCCCCCACCACTATTGCCCGGCTATGGTTCAACCAGTCCGCGGCAGTTGTTGGCAACATGGTTGGAGGAGCAATCGTCATTGGCTTGACGCTTCACCTCATGAACAACTGGGTCTCCCCCGTCGAATGGGCAATTAAGAAGATAAGGGGTTCTTCTGACGAGAAATAGTGTATGGACGTAGAGATGTATTCGGGTCCTGGGACTTGCGACATGTACAGCATTATATTTATTTGTTGTTTTCGATGCCATAATTGATGAAGCAGTATGCTATACAAAAGCCTTAACGGTATTTTACAAAAACTATCCAAGCGCGTTTATCTTACAGGTAAATGAAAACTGGTGTGGTATACTTAGTGCTTGCCCCTAATCCCGATTAAAAAAGTCCCGAACCCTGCATCGCCATTGCCATTGCCATACTGGTCGGATCAATTCCACTCGCACCCGCAACCGACGTCCAGTCAATACCAGGCCCCCCTCCCCCTCCACTCATAAACGAGTTTACGTCTAGTCCAGGAGTGTTCGCCTGCATCTGCGCCAGCATGTTCGCATAGTCCGTACTCTGGGCCGGATCAAAAACTGGACTAGAAGAGTTTGCTTGCATCTGCGCTAGCATGTTTGCAAAGTCTTGATCCTGCTGTTGGGATTGGGCGAGGATTTGAACCGGGTCAAACGCTGGAGTGGATTGTTGTTGAAGGGCGGCGATCATTTGATTTGTCTGTTGTTGCTGTTGTTGTTGGTATGCTGTGAGGAACTGAGCAAGCGGGTCCCCTCCGCCAGAGCCTCCAGTAGGTTGGTAAGTGACCTGAGGTTGAGATTGAGACTGAGGTTGAGACTGGGCAGAATAAGTTTGGTATTTCTTCATAGCCTCGAGCAATTGGGTTGTATGTTTAGCAGAGGATTGAGCAAATTGGGCAAGGAAGCTCTGTTGTCGTTGCGGTCGCGCGGCGGGAGTATTGGGCAGCTGTGTTGTAGGGTTCGGTTGAGATTCAGCAACAGGTGGGCGGGTTGGAAATGCGTGTACGTGATGAGTCTGGTCATATGAATACGGTGGAGTTGATTCCTGTTTGCGTCGAATAATTCAGCTCGGCATGGTCTCGGGATGTGGAAGAGCACGAACTGTTTGTAGGTATTGTGAAGCCCGGGTGTCACGGCCGCTATCCTGTGACCGGGTAGTATATGGTACGCCGCTGGGGCGTATCCCGTTCAAAGGCGAAGGTGGCTACCAGGTTGTTCAATCAGTAAAATGGCCATCCACATCAGGGGACTTAAACTCACGTTCGAGTGGGAAGGGGGGGCGCTCGCAACTGGAATAGCGGAAAGACCCAATTGAGCCTCGTTTACAGGCTGAGATATTTTTAGCCCCTGGGCACCAAGGGTTAGCTGCTCGACCGTCATCTGTCCACTGCTGCGCCTGATAGAGTGAGATCGTAAATGTTGGCGGTCCTTAGGTGGGGGTGTTGGAGGCTTATGTACGGCTTGCGTGTGTAGTTCACGCATCGGAGGAGTTGGTGTTGATCTAACTTGGCTATGTCCAAACGAGGCGCTGTGGCCAAGATGAGAATGGCTAGGGGTAGGCAACGGCCTTGGCGAGGCGTTACGCGTGGGCATAGTGATTGTCGAGACGGTAGCCTCTTGAATTTGTGGACACGAAGCAGATTGTATTTGGGGCGGAAGAGATTGCGTTTTAGTAGGTAGAGGTGGGGGAGGGGGAGGAGCAACAAATTTCGGCCGAGGTGTTGGCGATTGAGAAAGCTTCGTGTGCCTTTGATCAGTTGATGTTGTTGCTACTGTAAATAGACACTTACTGGTATTGGTGTGGGCGTTGAAATCCTTGCTTCGATCTCCTGCTCGCCGAGAACATTCTGCCTCAACCAAATAATAATCTGTGACTTTTTTGCTAGGTCTGCTACTGCCCAGTCTTTCAATATAGCAACAAGTTGAAGCTGAGACTGGGGAAGATATAACTTCAGGTTAGAAAGTGCGCGAACAATGTTGGATTCTGCTGTCCCTGCCGAAAGACCTTGGGACATCATACGTTCACGTTGATTGATAGCTTTGCGCAAGCGAGAAATCTCGGCAGCCGTCAGTGGAGAGTCCATGATCGTCGACAAGTGTAGACCAGAAGGGCGAGCTAGGCGCCAGGTACCAAGGATAGATCACGATCTAAAATAGAGAGCATCGCCACCTGATCGACGCCACCACATACCCCTAGCGACCAAACTTTGGTCCCAATTAATAAGCTAATTCTAGGTCTTATTCAGTGTAACTCTTGGTTCTTCTAGTATGCTCAGAGTAGAGATACTTGAACGGCTGCTCCCGATATTATGTCGGAATCGCCGAAGTATCGGACTCGCGAGCTTTCTCAGCTCATCCCAAAATTATGACACTTCTCTCTCATAATATAAAGCAGCCTATACAAAAGCCGAGTGAGTATGCTTAACTTCTTGGACCACGCCACTCGACCTTGTTTTAGCTGTGCTTGCCGATGAGAATGGACGTCAGATCGGAAGTGATACATCGGCCTCGCGCCATCTCACTCCTGTCAACCCGGATATAGTGGACCAAACCCGCCGCTCTATTTTATAGGCTACTGTAATCTCACGAGGTTTTGGCTGCAACAATTAAGGATGTTTTATGATTTTGTAGTAAGGTCACCAGAACCAACTCCGGCATGTTAACTACCCCCTCGCCATCATATCCATGGCGTATGTTGATCAACGGTAGCTGCGTAGCGTGAAACCTTCTCTGGTAGCACTTATACATTAAATTCTCTACATATGTCCACAAGTTTAATAAGAACCACGTACCGAATCTTCAAAATAATCATGGTATGCGTGTTCATTATAATGAAGCTATGACGGGCATAGACGTACTTGTGGAGTTATCGACGCTCTTGTTCCCGTTGGGCACGGGCCCAATTGAAACGCATGGGATGAACTACGGCAGCATCCCAGTCGAATGTTCTCCACAAGGACTACATATCAACCGAGACTTCTTATCCCACGGGTGTCATACAAAGCCGGATGATGTATGATGCACGCCCTACAGATGGGTTTGGTACGTAGAACATTCAGGCGTTGATGCTCTTATGCATAAATCTTCCTACGCAAAAATTAAGCTACCTATAAGAGACAGTATCTTTCAGGTAAGTTCTATAATTCAATCAGCCCTCGATCCCATCTGGGTATAGAGTGTTTATTGTTTATGAGTAGCCAACGCCTGTGCTGCGTCAGCACCTAGACAGAAGACACAAGCGGGATAGAAGAAACATATAAAAGCTGGTGGTTGACCCCAAGGCTGTACAAAATCCATGGGCTTCATTACCGGTCACCTCACTCGTCATCCACCTTATCCCCCAGAGGTGACAGCTAGATAGTCTATTTCTCTCAATGGACCCCTAAGGACTGTATGCGCCGTTTCAAGATCGTCTCGTGCCCTTCGATCGGTCGAAGAGCGTCCCTAGGCCCAGAAACATTTCTCTAGTATTGTGCATCACATCCTAGATTTCCAGATGGCCGGTTTTTCTGAAGATCCGAAAAGTCTATTGCATTTTTAGGTATTAAAAACTCTATACATAAATCAGTTTATGAGCTCTATGTCTGAATGCGATCTGTCTCCTCCAAGCAACGGAACTGAGGGGTTTCCTCCCATGTGAAGGGAGCAGCACGAGCGGCCTGTAGTTTTTACCGTTAGTTTAAATTAATCTTAGCCTTCAATTGGAACCCACAGTGTTAAGTGTAAGTCTGTTCCAGATACCTGCAGCCATGCGTTCGTGAGCTGCTACGCTAGGGTGGAAGCAGTCTACGCTGCTAACAGCTAAATCCCAACTGGTTAGGCGCATATACGAGCCTGAACTGGTTTAAGACCTCACCATCAATCGGATACTGCCTAAAGGGAAGGTTGGGAGGCTGGTAGATGACCGCACTGTGATATAAATTAGAAAGACTGCATTGTTCGCTGGGAGGCTGACTTACAAGTCCTTGTAGTTCTTGGACTTGTAGTCCTTAGCGATCTTTTGCAAGACAGAATCTAGGATTTTGTAATGTCAGTAATAATACGGTTGGTGAAAAGATACCAAGGAATATACATACTGTACTGCGCGACTAAGCGGTCCATTTGATCGCGTGTGAATTCCCCAACTTCACCTTGGCCGGCAATACACTGTGAAACCTTACGTGAGTTGAGTGCTATCCTAATTGTAGAAGAAGACTGACGGGGCAACCGATTGCAAAGCGTGGGACGAAAGGGATAGTCTGCGAACTGTCCATCCAGTTAGCGTCAAACTCTTAAGTACACTAATCTTATCATACCAATATGACTCTCCAGAGGCTACCGTCGTTTGTCCAAATGTGCTTGTAAGCTACATGCCCCATAGTATTTACCAAATCAGATTATATGCGCGGAAGAAAAGGGCTTACATTGTAAATATCTGTAAGCTTCCAAGATCCAAATAAGTTTACAAGCGTGTTCGCTAGTAAGAACTACTGTTAGGATTGCTCGTCATTGGAGCTTATGAAGATGCTTACGGATGCTTTCTCGGACATGTTCCAGTGCTGCGCGGATATTCTGCTCAAAATCACTCTTGGTAGAAGGTCCCATTGGAGCATCAGCTATAGTAAAATGATAAGTTTAGTCGGATTCGATTAGATCTAGATCGTGTCAAAACTCACCTGCAGCACAAAGCTGGCAGACATCGTTAGCGCCCACTTGGAAGCTTAAATACTTGTACTGGTCGGCAGATATGTTGAGAGCTTTGACCTGGGGTACCAAATAATCTAAAATTGATGGGAAGTTACTATTTATATTAGTTTGAGTGATTGGGTGGACATACCTTGCGCCTCATGAAGAAGGTTGGACGCATAGGCGCCGCTTTGTCCAGCGTTGAGGAAATCAACCGTCTCGTTCCATCCAACCTAGACCCAGTGCAAAGCTTTAGGTGAGTCTCTAAAAATACCAAAAATCTTGAAAACTTACCGGCCCGACTGGGCAACCTGAACCGAAGCAGAGCTCATAACCGGGATTGTAGCCCCGAGCACCACCAACGAGGTCGTTATTATAATGCCTTAGAATCTAAGCGTGATTTAAAGAAAGGGTCAGTATATGCACATGCTTTAGATGAATACGCTCCGTACATTCGGCAAGGTCACTGCGCCATCATCGCCTCCACCTGCGTAGGAAACACCACGCCACTCCACCCAGTTCAAGAGTTTGTCGTCGGGGTGGATACCTTGAGTAGGTCATATGCATCAGTCTCGCTAAAATATACCCATGAGTTGCTATTGGTAGCTTACCCTTCGCAAAGGCTCCGGCAGTGATAGAGTCACCAATGGCCATTGCAACTGAAAAGTCGTCGGGCCGCCTGTATGCGACATATGAGATGCGGTTTGAACAGAAAATGAATTAAAACTTACAGATCGTGAATGTCTTTTGGAGGATTAATGCGGGGTTTGAGGGGGGTACACTGAGACAAATCAGTTACAAACTTCCCCGAAGTAGCGAGGAGCATGTTCTCCAGTGTGGACTCGTTGGGGACATGACGAGCCCCATGGAGATCGTTTCGCCCAAACGCGAGAGGGACAAGCGTCGTCGCGAGAAGTGAGTATTGAATTAGTTGCATGTCGATGTTGTTCTAAGGTATAAGAGTGAGTAGGTCTCTGGGTAAATGCGATGTGCTGAGGATACGGAATTGAGTCGGGCATCCCACTCTTTATATACCGTTTCTCCAAGAGAAAATTTCACGGCTGAGTCTACTTAAAATAGGTATACCAGCAATACGTAGTCGTCCACATTGCCCAAACATTACTGCAGCTGGCTCCGATTGGTCAAGTCGAGTAGGCTCGCGGCCAAACTGACAGGTTTAAGTCCGACGCGAGAGCAATGAGTTCGCTTGACCTATTAGCTCACGAATGAAATCAGTCAAGCCGACTGACCGACAGAGAAGCATGATGAACAGCTGAGTTTTTATGGGACGAGTCGGAGATTATCACGGGATATAGACCAAGGTGACCCAGTAACTGACAGAATGAGGTCGCCAGGTGGAGTCCTAAGTAGTTTTTTCGGGAACAGCCACCTAGGCGCCGGCTCCACTGCTACCTGCACGTCAAAAATGTTAAATGGACATAGAACACTCATAGAAAGCTTCGAATAGAACTGAATGTGTTTCAACAACTGTGGATAAACATGCCAACGCACCTCGGTTCGTTGACTCTTCGCCGCGGATCTTTTGCAAATGTCACGGTTGAAAGCCGAGCGCTTGGCGTTCGGCATCAAGCGGCGAACCTCATCAGCCGATGACGGCGAAGCTCCATTTCGATTGAGCAACTTCGGCAATTTGACTAGGTTTTTGTGTGTAGAGAATTGGTGCCGGGAGTTGCAGAAGTAAGCCGAAGTGGGATAGGTGCAAATACAGAAACCTAGCCTGGAATAAGACTAGTTTTTCGAGAAATTTTAGTCTCAGTCGAACTATGATGGGTGGACTGAGTGGTTTGATCAAATGAGACCCATATGATGGCCGGTGACGTCAACTGGAGCAAACCGGCTCGTTTGCCGTGTCGAAGTTGCAACCCACAGTCGATTCTATAGAGGGTGCTTGTCACACTGAGATATTACTGAGGCAAAGGCTCGCTGTATCTCAATCTCGGGGTCGATTAGCTTGTGCTTTCTTCAAAGGAGCTCCGAGGGATGACTATGGTCAATTGAGTTTTGACGTCGAAGTGATTGGTTCTACCGAGGTTGAGTCTACGGAAATGCTAGAGATAGTCGGGGCGTCAGCCAAACGTGGAATCCGCGTAGCGTTATAGCCTGCATACATCTAGCGACCCGAAAAATGTACGAGGTTACGTAGCGAGGTGTGGAGCGTGTCATGAAGGTGTGTGCTTGAACTCGAACGAGCCAAGGCGAAAGTCGGAGTCTCCGACTAGAACGGTGATAAATACCCTAGGGCCAATCAACTCAAGTCAAAGAGAGGCCTATTGGTTTCTCTGGGAAACTAAGTCGCATATAGGCTACGTTCATCATAACTGAAACATTCAATATTTACTGCGTGCTCCGACGGCGCTATTTGCCTCCGCTCTATCACTCCGTTGAATGAACTAATAAAGTATGGGTAGTAACTCGAACTGAAATATACTTCCTTGAGACCAAGCGAGATAGTAGTGTCTAAATTGATAAGACGTCACTAACCATTCGCCTTTTATATCACACATAAACTTGATCTATGACAAAGATCGGACAGAGCCAGGAAGGGGTCGATATATCCTCTTATAATCTAACCCCATGTAGATTGAGTGGGTAGCCTAGGACAATGATGTCGAAAGAGTGAGCATCAACCAGCCTGGATCGTCCCTTGAAGTTGGTACGTTGGGTCAACATACGGAGCACTGACCACCGTTCAACAATTCCAAATAAGATAAATGTGTAACATTTCATAATAGAATGGGGGATTGGCAACGCAATAATTGGATTGGGGCTGATTGTAGGTTCCAAACAATGTGGATTGTCAGGTGAGAGGCGGCTGTCGAACATGAGATGTAGGTTCGGGATGTCTATATGCGCCAAGGCCACCAGTTTTATCAAAATAGCACAGCTTTTATGTAACTACACAAACCAAAGGATCTTATGCCTCAGAGTTATTCAGAATCTGACTGATGGTGTTGACCTTACCGCGATGACCAGAAATGAAGGAAGTAGAGGGTATATCGTGACGCTCAACTTCAGAGTTTGCTAGACAAAATGTGCTTGCGAGATGACTGATGAGTATATTTGGACTGGCTCGGAAACTTGTAGCCGTCAATAAGGTCGCCGAGCCGCAATTAGGCGCCGGCTATGGTAGACTAATATTCAGGCTCAATTTTACCAAAGCAGGTGCGACTAGCGCCACTTGTACTAAATGGTGGCTCCTTATCTTGAACAGCCTCTGCGTATATTTTGCTTGAGGAAACGCCAAAACTGCGGCTGAGAGGATGAGCAGAAGAACCCGTGAGCGTATTTGCAAGCTATGACTTGATGCGATGAGCGCCAAAGCCACGGTGTATACTAAAACTGAACATGTGGCTATACTTGCCATCTAAAAACCCTGCAGCGGGTCGATTGCCACGTCGGACTGTCTGTGGCTTTGTCCTGAGAATTCCAGCCCTTGGCCCCAACAACCCCCAATCACCAATCGATAGCCACGTGATTCGGATTCGGCTGATTAGGTCAGTGCCACACCAATCCCCAGCGGCCTAGCCACTTCACCACAATCCCCCCCGCGAAAAAACTGCGATTCCCAGGCGATTACGCGCCCGCCTGAAAGTGGTATATATACTTCCAACCTCTCTCACCCCCTAGCCACATCTCCGCCACCTCCTACCCGCTATGCCCATGTCAATCAACTGGGACGAGCATGCGCTCAAGTATCTGATCTCACCGCCGTCACCATCATTCGCGTTAAGGGACATTATACTGAATGTTCGCACATCGATGGACATCAACGCCCTCGCAATGATGGGCCGCGCTCTCCTCCGCGCCCTCATCATCTCGCGGACCTTCAATCCGCCAATCACACAGGAGTTCGAGGTAATTATGGGTGGCCAAAATATCAATGGCCGAGTTTGTTGACACCCCCGCATGATAGGATAAAATCAATTCTAAGCTTGACGACGTCAAGCTCGCTCGCGTTGCTCAAGGATGTGGCCTTCTGGAGCGCCTAAAAGTTCATGAGGTGGCTACGGACACAGGCGACGTTGCCCACATACTCTGTGCATACGTCGGCGCTACGCTCAGGTGTGGATGGATACGGACCGCCGCTAACAACATCGAAGACTCGGTGAACGATATTTGCTCCATGGTCATTGATGACGAGGGCCCGGTTGTGATAGAAAATAATAGCCACGAGGTACGAGTAGCTAGCCTCCTCGGTGACGACACCGCGCTCACTTCGTTTTTCAATAAGAAGATGATGAAAATTCCTGGGATCGAGAGAATGATGACCCCCATTGTTGCGAAGCCCGAGCCCCCGCCGAGCTTCACCGCACCGATCCCCACAAGAGGAACTCGAATTATGGGTATGGAGATGGATACAAACTCGAACGAATCAGTCTCTAGCGGTAGGTCGCCGCCACCGCATACGTATGGACCGCACTACCAACAGACCTTCCAACCTTACTACCCACCCAATCCATCTCATGCACCTCCTCCGCCTCCTCATCCTTTCCAACATATCCAATCTACGATGCCTCAACGATTTGGTTCCTATGCTCCAGGTCCGGTTCCCACTGCAAGTCCTTCGTTTGCCCAGCAAGCACAGCCCGGGCCAGGAGTTTTTCCGGCCGGGCAGAGCGCGTATCAGCAACCGCAGTATCCACAGACCCAGTTTGCCTCGCCTCCGCCCCCACAAGTCAACGGCATGCAATCGAGCGCCTGGGGACCCCAACCAAATCCGCCCGGCTACACCATGCCGGCCCAAGCCCCAGGTCCGGTTCCAGTCCCAGCACCAATGCCACCTATGCCCATCCAACAAAGCCAGGGGTTTATTTCGCTTTTCAACGAACTTGCGATGAAGCACCGGATGACAACCTCATGGCAACAGCAAAAAACTGGACAGCAGCATATCCCCGAGTGGACGATGTGGCTACTTGGTAAGCGTTCTCCACTTGGATATTCGTCCGATCAGGCTCTGATAAGGGGGGCGTAAACTAGTGGACGGAACTCCAAGGGGTCATGGGACCGCGGCGACAAAGCAGTCCGCAAAGGAGATTGCCGCTAGGGCTGCATTGCAAGCCATGGGATGGCTCGCAATGTGAGCTTATCCGCCCCCTGTTTCTGTTCCATTTGGCCATCATTCGAGGTTCGTAAATGTTTGAAGTATCACCGGCTTGGAGTTATGGATTTCACTTTTCTATCATCATGGCGCGCAAAACCTGCGTAGTTTCGTTGTGCCTTTCGGTTATACGTGGTTGATCAGACACGTATTCATTCACGGACTAACGGTGCCGACTCCATACAAGCTTTTTACTTTATGTTCTGTTTCTAATGTTTGCATTTTCAAAACGGCTGGCATTCTTTATTGTTCTAAACCGAACTGCATGAGTGAACTAGACGGCGTGGCACTGGCATTGCACTTGGGGAAAAGACGCTATCATTCGGAATCTTTTGGAAACAAACAAGACACACACTATCTCGACTACCATTATATTGGGCCTGAACTACCGCATCCAAGCTCTGTCATCGCAACGCCATCTGTAGAAGATAGCCACATGACAGTCTATCGCGTGGCTATGATTGGCTGTTGCATGCAGGAGGGATATTTTCATAACCCCTGAGGACATCTTGGGCAGGGATAGTTTATCTGAGGACGATCTTAGATCAAGCGGTGCAACGCTAACCTAAACTATTATAGTAGGCTGTCGTGACATGTGGATATCCTTCCAACAACCTGTTGAAGCGTATCCATCGGCCGACACGGGATTCCAACAACCATCTTCAATTTCAAAAGTCATATATTTCAGGCTTGTCCGATTGAAATACAACACGCCTCGGTTTCTTTTTTGTCCCCATGGTTTTCGTTCCCTCTTGTCCTTCTGTAGGCTGGACAACAGGCACGTTGTCAAGCGTAATGTTCACTCGGGCGGATTCAGATGCGGGCGTCGGCTTGGAAGGGGGATGGGGATGGGAGTGAGAGTCTAGTTGGATTGCGGCGTCTGGGTGTGGGGCTGTTTGTCGGGCGCCCACACCTCCTTCGGCTCCAAGGTGCATTGTCTCGATGACTAGTCGTTTACGTGTACAGCGGAAAGCAAGGTTATTTTCTCCGCCTCCGTGAGGGCCTTTTTTGGTACCGGGACTGTAAGTTGGGGAGATGACTAGGAGTAAAAGTCTGACTCGCCTGAGTTGTTCATACCTCGTAACACGGATCTACTGATTGATGGTGCCCGAAGCGTTCCCGGTGATGGCGAGGCGGATATTTTGACTAGGCCATGGTGCGTTGGGAAAGCTAGAGGAGCAATTGGATCGTCTTTGTTGTTTAGAGTCAGAATGACGCCAAGTACAGAAAGTGCAAGGCATACGTACCTCCAAAGCCAGCAAAGGTAATGCATCCGTCAGATAGATGGGAGAGTTTACCAGTCCAACCAGGACCACCCCATGAGTCAGTGGACAAGGTGCTGCAGAGCGTAATAAATGCTGCGGCCGAGGTACCCCGGAGAAGGCTTCGAAGGGCGAGTAAGAAGCGAACGATGTCCTACAAGTTGGTTAAGCGAGAGCCTGAATCAGTGAGGGCTGTTAACTCACATGTGGCTGTAGATCTCCCCACGATGGGCCTCCGAGTTCGGGTATAATTATACGAACAGCTCGGCGAGTGGAAGTGTTTGAGTCCGAACGTCTAGTAATAATAGGATGATTACAACCAGCGGACGCAATGTAGCAAATGAGACATACAGCTCGTTTACGAGTTTTTGTATCTGATTCAACACAACGACGAAAGGTGAAGAGTTAATGTTGAATATTTGAGGCAAGGGTATAGTCGTCAACTGGCCGATTTGCTGGCTGTGCGTAATCACATTCCGGGGGATTCGCATTGCCAAATCAAAAGCGGCGGACTCTAACCACCAATCAATATAACGACCTGCAGACCTGACATAAAATACCGTACACACCTTGATGTAAACCTCCCTGGATTGTAGCTCTTTTAGGCACAGTAGTCGAAAATTGCTTCATCTTTGAGTACCGCCAGGCAATTTTCACCCCGCCCTCTGGTTCCATATCTGGGTCTTCGTCCTCGACATCAACAGAGCTACCATCAATTGCGTCGCTCGTCCACATGCATCCTGAAATGAGGTCATCGGCGTCGTCTTCTTGTGCGATGACGACTATAGCATCTCCAGAAACGAGACCTTGAGCTAGTGAATATCGAGAGAGCATAGGTCCCCATGCAGAATGAGGATCGGGGGTGCGGATAAGTAGCGCATGTCCTCTTGGAAGGCCATTCAGACCAAGCAGATCGTCAAGAGCAGTAAGTCCAGATAGTAAGCTAGGCTCAGTAGTTGAATATTGGATTGGCGGTTGAGTGGGCTCGGAATCAAGATTGTTGGTAAGAGGTTTCGTTCCTGAAGACATTTTGGAGGGCACGCGGCGCTTGAATGAAGACATACTTGTACAGATCAATGGTAAAACAAAACCAAGAGCTAAACAAATGCCGATGCTGGATTACCAAGGTCAAAATCAAGATTATTTATCAATTAGTTCGGCGCTTATTTTGAGAGCAGCAACCGAGACAAACAACTGTCAACTAACGTGTCTTTTAACCCGGCACATTCGCGATGTTAGTTTTTGATTCAATCGCCATTGCAGCAGTCTCGAAATAAGGTGACAGAAGTTTCGAAGCAAAAACTAGAAAATCTACCTCGCGATCTTGAAGTCTTGCGCATATACCCCAATAAGCTTCTACAGCATGACAAGCAAAGCCTCTTTATACTTTCTATTGTGAGATTTATCCCGTTTGAAGGGCTCTACTTGTATATTGAGGTAAAGGTAGGGAAACAATCTAGTGCCAAACTATTTACTGGCTGCATCGACACAACGTCTAATTATTGACAGGCCACCTCAGCCACATCTAGAGGTAAGATCCAGATGTATTAAATCAAGCCATTTAAGATTCATATAACTTAAGCCAGATGATTGCTTAATTGGTTGTCAATCACGCTCGACCACTTGCAAAGCACTTTCGGTCACCCACTGCCGTGCCATGATCTAAGTTAAATGCCTACTGAACATCTAGGCCACGAACAGGTTTTCGAGAACAACCATCGTGAACATATCTCGTGTTCCCGCATCCGTTGGTTTATTTGGGATATGGCCGAAGCCTGTGAAGTGGTTTACATTCGCAGGTAGTTCCAACGACTTTCAACGGGGGCAATTTGTGGACCGATGATGACGGTGAGCCACCAGGAGCAAATGGAAGTCGTGGCTGGCGGTTCAACAAACCACGGGATAAGCGCTCTCGTGTGCCATATCAGCCACGAGCAATCGAATGCCCCATTTTTCATATAAACCTCATTGCCGAGCAAAGAAAAAGCCTGATCACACAATTTGAATACACCGAAGTCTTTTTTCTCTTTGCCCCGGCCAACCCTACGGTCGTTGCTGAATCACTCGGAGAAAACAGTTGGGACAATGTAGAATTTGCAACTTCAAGATAACATACAAGCCTTAGTGCAGTAGAAGAAAGGCCGTCAAGAACACGAAGCAAACCAGAATTAAAAGCATCGGCGAGTCGTTTCTAGTGACCATAGGGGATCTTTACATCAGATTCCAAAAGTTTTTGGAATTTGGATGGAAGAGCTTTGCTCCGCGTCCACTCGAGAGCCTTTTCAAAATCATCAAAATTCAAGACCATGCCAAAGATTTCAAGTTTCATGTTTGGCCATAAACAAGCAAATACCTTCGTAATTATAGTAATTGGGATGAAACGGTAATTGAATCGCATACCTAGCCAAATTGATCATATCGTTTTCGCATTCAAACCTCAATCTCTTCACGTGTGTCGTTTGAAGGCCCAGTAGCTTTAAGACAGGGAATCTGTATATTCGCCAATCAACACGACGAATAAGACAAGCTCTACAACGGACACAAGTGGTGCGAGGTCCCAGAGCCGCTCCACATGTTCTGGGTTTTCCAGGTAAATATCTAGACTTTTGAGAGCGGGGAAAGCATATGAAGGTAACCTGCTACACAGCGAGAGGTTCCAGCGCTCAAGCACCGTTTCCGAATCGATGATCAAAGTACTGAGGTGTTGTAGTTGCCCGATCAGCTGTAGCGCAGTCGACTCGATCATGGTTGGATTCGATATCAATATGCGGAGGTCACGCAAATCAAGTAAAGAGTCAAACGTTTCCATAGGGCCGATGGCGCCGTTTGAAGTTTCAATTAGTGGATTAGGTCCAGGATAAAGCTCCAGCTCTGAGAGATTTGGACACTTTTCAGCAAGCATCGTTACGATTCGGCCGCAGGTAGGCGCGTCAAAGCCCCTTGGTCCAAATATAACGCTTCGAATCGAGCTGGAAAGCAATGAAGGAAGAGCTTGCATATCGTAGGGGCAGGAAAAGAGTTCGTAGAGGTTAGGAAAGAGGCTGGTTGTTTTTGAATACGCGACCAAGGAGTCCCAGTTATAGACTTTATAAGGGCCAATACTACCAGTTGTTAGAGTCCTAACAAACGGTGCGTACAGATGGAATCGGGCCATGCTCATCTGGTTCAAATTGTTGGATATATGCTAAACACGCTAGTTAGCTATGTTTCAACGCGCGAGAAGATTGCTTACCAGCTGCACTTTGCCGCCTTTATGAACAATACTCCCAGGTATCAGCCCTCGCATTAGCAGCTCTATGATCTTTGCTTTATCATAAAGATTTACCAGCATGCCGCTGAAAAAATGAGTGGACACCAGCGCAGCATTACGTTGCCAGATGTTAGTGCAAATTAACGCGACGAGCTCTGGAGTTTTAAATAGTCGATGCATCCGCGAGTACGAGGTGTCTCTAATTCTTTTGAACCGAACACTATGGCTCGCTAGCACAAAATGGAAAGTGTATAGGGGACCCAAACGGTGGTAGTTGACAATAAAGCACAGGAGGTCACGTGGTCAAGCCCCTAACCTTTTCTGTCAAGCAATTTTCGCGCTTGATTCAGCTCATGTCGAACGACTTGAAGCGGCGGGCGCGTTTATCTCACATATCTCTCGCTACCATATATTAATAGCCACCAGCATTACTACTACATTTGGCATAAACGTATCAAACATACACAGACCGTATCCACAGTCAACACTTATCTCCACATTTACTCTCTCTCTCTAACCAAATCCTTTCGCCCTCGCCTCAACCGTTCGGCCAAATCCATCCCTCCACCACCCCCACCATACAAAGCCTTTTCTTGATCCCTCATAAATGCTCCTTTGCCCCCCTCTTTGCTGGCCCTCATCCTCTCGGCTTCCTCCTTGGCGGCTTCGACTTCCTCGAGCTTTTTGATCTGGGCCAGGCGGACGTCACGCTCGGACTGCATCATCGTGGCATCGGCTGACATGGCTGCTAGGCGAGCTGCACGTTCTTCAGCTGTGGGCTGACCCGAGGACTGGGAACGCGATGGGGGAGAGCGACGGGGAGGCGGAGAGCGACGGCGTTGTGTGTCTGACAAACGGTGTGCAGGCGGGGAGCGTTCGCGGCGCTCACGGGGTGGCGAGGCTCGGCGACCGTAAGAATAATCTGGGGACCTCGGGCGACGTCCATTGCCGCTACCGCTACCTCCACTACTCCCTCCACGTCGGATAGGAGAGCGGGACCGATCACGAGGAGGAGTATCATCAGAACGACGATATTGCGGTGGAGAGTCGTCCGAGCGGGAGCGCCGTGGGGGCGAATTATAACGAGAGCGACGAGGTGGTGAATCATATCGAGATGACCTTCGAGGTTCTGGAGAAATCGACCGATCATCTCTCCTTCGACCGTGATGATCGTAATCCTCGTCCCGACGCCTGGACCTAGGCGAGAGCGATCGCTCGTCGCGATGTCTCCGCTCTTGTTTCTTCTTCTCCTTCTTCAACCGTTTCCGCTCCTCTTTGCTCTTGGACTTGTCCTCATCCACAATCCCAGCTTTCTCCTTCATCGCACGCAATCGAAGCGGGTTAGACATGAGGGCTGCGTATTCGGCTTGTTCTTGTTGCTTGATCGCGAACATGGGGTCCTCGCGGATCTTGGCTGCGGTGTCGCGAGCAGTATTGGCATTTTGAACTGCAATAAAATTTTTGTGCGCTGCTCCAACCTAAGATAAGTCAGATCGACGTCTTTATGTTGGGAGAAAAGGGGACATACCTTGGCAGCCTCGTCACCGGTGAGTACTTGGTCCACGCGCTTCTTGCCCAGCAAGTACTCTTCTAGTTCATTCGCACTCGGCCCGCCTCCCGCCGCCGGTGTAGCGTACATCCATTCTAGTTTTTCAACTTTCTTTTTTCCTGTTTGAGCTTCCTGGAGTCGTTGCAATTCTTGCAGCTGGCGCTCCTCCTCCAACTCTTTGCGGAGCTGGTCCAATTTCTTCTTCTCTGCAAGCTAGCAAAAGGCACTTGTTAGCGTTGTACTTTGGAATATACCAAGTCAGGAGGACTTACAGCCTTCTTCTCCTCAAGCCAGACCCGCTCCTGATTCTTCATCAGGAGCGGATGCCACGACTTCTTCATGTTCAAGTCGCCACCTAGTCAAAATATATTAGCATATGATCATAATAGCACCGGTCTTAATAATTCCACTTGCCACCCATCTTGACTAGATATGTATGAGATGTAGAGGGAGAAGGTTGGGTTAGGTTGTTGGCTGGTGATGGCCGTGTGGAGAGAAGGGAAGCCGAGTGGCTGTGAGCCTTCGCACGTGACTAAAAGGCTATGACATAAAAACAATTTATCAAATCTTACTTCCCAATTTCGCCCGATACACCTATCCTTTTAAGACCCTCAATTCGATGACTCTTTTTATTATAGGTAAGCTTCAGTATTGTACAACACAACCCATTTTCTTGATGTTCATCACATTCTTCTAGACTTTTAACTTATTGCACCATTGTCTGTGAGGTGACGTCGCTTGGCATAATTCGGCCATCGGCGCGTCATTCGAGGAGGTACTAGAGCTTATCACTGGTGCGTAATGATTCACATATCCTGAAACCAAAAAAAGTTTTGACCTTTGACCCGGCCACCGCGCCATCCTCACTACTTCAGTTACCCTTCTCAACGATGGCCCTAAACTCACTTCGACAAGCCATGCCCTCGGCTTCCCGACATATACGGAACCACACTCATCTAGGCATGATGAAAAGACTCAACTTTACGCACCGCGTACCCCATAGGAACCTACTCCAGGCACCATACCGATCTATGTACACCTTTCCCCAACCTCGGCACCCTCCAGACTTCTCTTCATTGCCTTTTTCCCGACTCTGGTTACTGGTTCCTCTTGGTATCGGCACGTTGCTCTACTCTCGTGAAAGCCCAGTGGAGATATCCGCTATCCTCTCTTCTCCAAATATTATCCCTGCCGGAACCACCCCTCATCTCATCAGGATTGACTCGCCAAACGAACCTCGCGCCTCGTTGCTTGCTCAGTTGTTTAGGTTTCTACGTTCTCGAATATGGGAGCCCATACGAACCGGCTTTCGGTTTCTCCATCTCCTTGGGATCTTCCTCCCAGTCGTCCTCGCGGCCCCTATGATCCTTATTGGACCTCAAGAAGAGCGCTATGGCGGTGACAGGTGGGGTGCAGTATGGTGGTACGGCTTGCTTGTTAAATCCATGCAACGTGCTGGCCCCACGTTCATCAAGGTGATTTTCCATCCTGCTATCGTGCGGTTGACTCACTAACATGCTATTCAAGCTCTCCCAGTGGGCTGGCTCGCGTGAAGACCTATTTCCGGCCATCCTATGTGACAAGCTAGGCTCGCTACACTCCAACGGAAAACCACATAGCATAGCGCATACAAGGCGCGTCATCCAACGGGTATTTGGCCGCGCATTTAATGAGGTGTTCGAAGCGTTTGAAACTACACCTATCGGGGTCGGTGCAATCGCTCAGGTAAGCTCATCCTAGAATCAACATCCCTTATACCTTGAACACCTTATATGTGACTATCAAAGGTCTATCGGGCCACTCTCAAAAGTGATCTACACCCGTTTGCTCCTAGTTCAACGTCCGACGAACTCGACCGCCCCGTAGCCCCCATTCCTCAGGCCCCTAAAACCTCCGTCGCAATCAAAATTCTTCACCCACACGTTCGTAAACAAATATCCAGAGATCTCGCAATCCTCACAGTGTTTGCGCGCGCAATCGATATGGTCCCTGGACTTGAGTGGCTCTCCCTTCCCGACGAAGTGCAAGTGTTTGGGGATATGATGCAGCAGCAAATTGATCTCAGACACGAGGCGCGGAACCTCTCTCAATTTGAACAAAACTTTGGACGTGATGGCTTAGGTGGAAAGGCAGGAAGGGTCAAAGCGGCAGTAGTTTTCCCGAGGCCGCTTGTTGATTGGAGCACGGACGAAGTGTTGGTGGAAGAATACGCCGACGCTCTCCCACTCAAATATTTCCTGAGACACGGCGGCGGCCCATTTGATCATCGGATCGCTAACCTTGGGCTCGACGCGTTTTTGGTAAGCTTCTGAAGAGTTTGACTAGTTGTATGCTGTTGACATGGTTGGCATTCGTCGTGTGCGGGACTCGGGTGTGATTCTAGAACATGCTCCTACTCGACAATTTCGTCCATGCCGACTTGCACCCCGGAAACATAATGATCAAGTTTTACAAACCAACCACGAAAGATATGTTCTACAACTTCTTTTCTTCCATTTTCAACAGCGACGCGCCACCCTTGAACGTCAACGCACACAACGAGTCGGACGTGATTGTTGCCCACCTGCGACAGCTCTCCAACTCACCTGCCGAGTGGCGCCAAGCCCTCCAAGAACTTGAAGATGACGGATACCAACCCGAGCTCGTCTTCCTTGACGCTGGACTAGTCACTGTTCTCTCCGAAACAAACCGACGCAACTTCCTTGAGCTCTTCCGAGCCATCGCAGAGTTCGACGGCTACCGTGCAGGTCAGCTCATGGTCGAACGATGTCGCTCACCTCAGCTTGCAATCGACCCAGACATCTTCGCGCTCAAGATGCAGCATCT
The DNA here is from genome assembly GCA_037042815.1 of Ceratobasidium papillatum. NCBI lineage: Eukaryota > Fungi > Basidiomycota > Agaricomycetes > Cantharellales > Ceratobasidiaceae > Ceratobasidium > Ceratobasidium papillatum. The sequence goes on from JAYRCO010000080.1 coordinate 47,179, forward strand.
CGTGCTCGGTGTCAAGCGCAAGACGTTCTCGCTCGGACAAATCAAGATCGCAGATGTGTTGTACGAGGTGCTCAAGGCGGTACGGACCCATCACGTGCGTATGGAGGCCGACTTTATCAACACCGTCATCTCGTTGTTGCTGCTAGAGGGTATTGGGAGGCAGCTCGACCCACAGATGGATCTGCTCAAGAGTTCGCTGCCAATTCTTCGGCAACTAGGAAGGCAAACCGCGGCAAAGGACGCGATGGCTGAACTACCCGGTGGCAACTTTGGTGTCATGCTCAAGGTACGTCTGCTCAGCTCACCGGTATTGCCACCCGCTAACCTCGCATCCTTGCCCCCGTCAATCATTATGGGGTCTAATAGATCTGGGTCTACCTGGAAGCTCGTCAACTTGCCTCTTCTACGGTGGTGAACTTGGACGAGATGGTTCAGTACGACTGGTACGCTTTTCCTCTTCATATCTTGAGCTATTCGGTCGCTGAATGCCTGGTGTTATTTTCCGTCTCCGAACAGGTTTAGCCCAAACATTTGATAGACTATGAATCTCATACCATGTGCCTCTTTCCTTTCGTGCATTAGGTCTTTACGACGGAATACACTATGTATCATGTTCTAGAGCTGTATTTGACATCGTGTGGCAAGAAATTCAGATATACGCGTCGAATTTATTGTCTTTGCCGCCTCCGGACAGTCTTTAAACTCCACCCAATCGCTGGGAACAATTGTCAGACAAGATGGCTGAAATTCAACGAGACTAACACTGAACCTATTAGCTCAAGCCTGGGAACTGATCAACGATCAAAAGTAGCCACTCGCCTATCCGCGGACAACGGTGAATCATCCCGGTTCAACCCAGTCGACACGAGGATTTCAATCTCCGAAGGAGCGCGCAGCGCGGAGCCCGGAGGCATGCTAACACGCTGCCAAGCTCCACCCGCCGGGACACACGATCGTCCAGAGATTATGTCGGCTCAGGGATTCGAAGAACCTTCGTTGCTCGACTGTTCCTGATGCGCTGCCTACTCTGGTCGATCCACACTGCCTCGTTCTGATCCCCTTTGTTTATGCATTGAGATGGGCAATTAATCACTCCAAAGAAGGGATATATTGATACAAAGGCTTCTTCTGTTCACATGATTATACATGAGAAATATAACATAAGGAACGCGCGAACAGGAGAAGCCAAGAGGACCCGAAAACGGAAGATGAACCGAAAACAAGAGCGTTTGTTGCAGCAGAAGAGAGCATACATTATATACAGCAGTATCATGTGCCGAATACAGAGACGAGCAGTAAGCAAGATGAAGCAACATGCGAACGTGGAAACCATCAAAGCATTCAGTCGAATCTATAATATAAATTACTTGAGAACCACATCAGGATAGAATAGCCTAGAGTTTGAATCTGATCAGCGTGACCATCAAGGCGCATACATGTAATATACTCACTGGCACGCTTTCCCCGACTTTTTCAGGTGTCTGGCGATGCAACATGAGGATCAGATCATCACTGCTTGTTATGTCCAAAGAGCTTACCTGACGAGCGCATCCTTACGACTCATTGGAATACTACAACCTTTGCAAGTAGCTGCGCCTGTTGGCTTGAGGTCTCCAAAGTCGGTGGCGTTTTCAGGTTTCAAGCGACCCGATAAGATCAGCTCTTCCTCCTCCGACTTATGCTTGTGCATGTGGCGGCTCATGTCGGCTTCACGACTGACCGAGCCGTCGCATTGTTTTCCTTGAACTGGGCAAACGTACGTACAGTAGCAACGCCTCGATCCTCTGGTTCGCTTCGAGGGCCTACGGGTTGGCTGAGCTACCGGAGCGTCGTCGAACTGGATCACTTGCTCGTGCTCCGACATCTTGACAGTTCGGGTGTATGGGTGGTAGTGAAGATTGCCCACAATTTTAGAGGGCGGCGAGCGTCCAGCTTGGGCCGACGCATCCGAAGAGGCTTCGTGCACGAAGCCAACCTTCACATCAGCACACGTGGTTTCCAGGGGCTTGCGCGCTGAAGCACTGGATCTAGGCGGAGAATCGGCTCCCTGAAAGGAGGAGGGTGTGGATGCTGAGTCCTCCAATTGTGAAGTTGATGGTGTTTGATGGGAAATTGTTTCAACCTGAAAGTCCTCGGCATAGAGTTGGCACGCGATGGACTCCTCGAGCACAGGATGGGTTGGGTTGCTCGTAGAGGCTTGATAACCTTGCTCGCTAATGGCTCCACGGCGCTGCCGTACAGGTAGCTCGGCCGATGAGCTTAGGCTAGAGCTGAGCGATGACTTTCGATGGGTACGAGGTTGTGCCACGCTCAGTAGGGGCTCGCTGTATCGCTGCTGGGAATCATCCAGGCCTAAGAATGGCGTGCCAGAGGTACTAGGGTTGTTTTGAGTCGACGGAGATGAGTTGAAGCTACCAAGCGAAGGGGAAGAATAGGCGGCAGAACTCCATGTGTCCGAGTCTTTGGAGGAAGACAGTATCAGCGGCGAGGCCCACGGAATCCCGAAAGGACTACTTACCAACTGGTAGGTTGGTATACACTGTCTCAAAAGGATGCTCGTGGTGAAGCGATAGTCTAACTGTTGCCTCTGAAGCCCGTCGGTCTACTCAAACTGGTTGGTACGGTCATGTCTAGGACAGCCACCTAGACTTACCGGAGGATGAAACGTCGGGAATGTCAATATGTAGCGGCCCAAGCTGGCTGTTGTCTATGCCCTCATTTCAGCATTGAACAAGGTTGATAGACAAAGCAACTCACCTAGATACAAGTCGCCTAAAGCTCCCGTCTCGAAGAAAGCTCCATTTTGCCCGGACTGAAAATGGTCGAAGGATGCTCTCGGTTCGTGGCTTTGCATGGCATACGCAGATGCAAGTGGAATAGGAGATAACCCATGTTCAGGATAGGTGTAATCAAAATCTTTGAAGCCAAAAGACGCAGTGAGTGGGTGTCATGACGTGCAAGGACAAAAACATTCGGTCACCTGCTACTTCGTTCGTAGTGATATCGGCGACTCCAGTGCGACTACCAGGAGGTGTCTCAGTATCTTTGTAAATTTTAGTAGTGATTATAATTGGCCTCAACTAGTGGCTTACGGGGATGGTAGAAAGAATGGTCGTACGGCGGGGCGAACTCTGAAGGCTGGTTATCTACGCAACAGAGCATGATTAAAGGCGAACCAACACACGGATGTGGTTGAGATTTGGCATACAAGTAGTGCTTGGGGATACATCTCCAGAAACCAAGAATGGTTTGGTGGCCAAATTTACTTGACCCTCTGGAGTCGAAAATGTGGCGGCAGGGGACGCTCCAGAATCTATAGCAATCTCCCTTAACAAGTGCTCACAATGAGTTGAAGTTACTCACAGTTTCCCAAAGAAGTATACGCGTGGGTAGAAAGAGGGCTAGGAGTCGAATTGGCCGTTCCGCTTTTGTCGAAATGTGGCGCCGACTGCACTGGGGACGCCAAGTAGGGGGTTGCACTTGGACTCTGGCTCTGAAACTGTGCAGACGAGTAGTGGTGGTATAGTTGATTCGATTCAAGCAAGTTATTCTCGGTGGCCAAATTAATTGCGCCGTCTGGAGTGCGTCGAGAGGAGGAGGAAGCGGATGTAGTCGGTAGACTATAATCGAAACGCATGGCCCAAGAAACTACTCAAGTTGGAGTAGAGAATAGAGCAAGATGATCGCAGCAGTGACCTTAAATACCATAGACTTGCAAGACGCAAAGTTTGGCGATAGCGCCAGGTCGAAGCCAAACTCTTATGAGGGCAGGCGGGAGCGACCAGTTATTGAATTTCAACCATGCCCAAAAAAGTGGTTCCCCAGGGATTTACCTAATTCCCTCCGGCTTTGATCACATCGAGATCTGTACGTAGGAGATTCTTCTGTCATTGGTCGGAGTTCGTATACAGCGAGTCGCTTAGGCCGGTCGTAAACAAAGCAGCCGTGTTGTTTGTTCACGAATATATGCCGCTTGAGCTGTGTGGTTCATGCTCAGCACTACGGAGTCAATTGAAGATGCGTACCTATTCAGCAACAATCATGAATCCTGTCACGATCATACTGCCTCGTGTGCAAGATGGATCCCGGCGGATCGCCCGCCCTGTCCCGAACCAACTTTCTGGTCCCGCGATGTAAGAAATTCCCTAAGTCGATCGCTTATAAAATCGGAATTAAGGCAGTAGCATGGGCGCCTGTCCCAGGGTTCCCTCTTCGGATATACGAGGCTCACCGAGAGCACAAAGGAAGAGGAGGAAACGAGGCGATGCAGGCAAAAAAGGCAATCGAGTCTCGTGGAGTCCCACCCAGAAGAGTTTCAGCAGGCGAACATGCGAGCCGGATAATTGCACTAAGAGTAGAGCGCTGGAAGCGTAGCTTTGGGCATGATTGTTGAACATAGGAGAGCCGTAAACACTGAAATGTTCCAGAGCAGAACTTGCTTGGGTCAGTTGCAGACCCGGCAACCGGAGGTGCTTGGAGGCGAAGCGTGTAGTTTTGTCTTGTTTCAGACGAGGGACGCTCGTTTAGCTAAGAATTCAAGTAAATTAGATAGACTCCTAGCAGCTGGTTGTTGCTTGACATCAGCACGGAGCATATTCTCTCAAAGCGGAAGGAGGAAATTGAGCAAAAAATCTAATGCAACTGGCCGAAGTCTTTTAACCATCGAAGAGTCCAAGCGCTAGATTGTATAAGAACAGTCGGAATAATTTGCCCAGCACAGTGCCCTTACTACGGTGGCAACAAGTAATTGACCAATGTAGGCCGATTTTCCAAAATGAGACAATAGTGATGTCCAAATACAGACTGTATCGCCCCAGATAGCGTGGATATCCAAGGGTTTTATCAAATCGATAACATTTTAGAGGCTTTTTTATGCTCTCCTTGAGCATCTTGGCAAGGTAGTTATTGCAGGACTCACTTGTATGTTCGGTATCCCCAAGCCATTATTCTTGGGCAACGTCTAAAAGAGCTCCCAAGCACAAGTCTTTTTGGGCGGTTTGTTATCCTAGTTGAACGGCCAGCGGGCCGTGGCCGATCAGGTGTGACAGGTCGTTTTGATGTGCTACGACGACACAGCATGGATGGACATGGCGGGATTTGGTTAGTATAATGTAGACAGCTCAAGATAATGAGACCGGTGGCAGCTATGCGTCCAAAATAATGTTGCCTCCTCACTCACCACAAGCATATGCTATGCACAAGGCTGTCCCGTCCACGCAAGTATCTAGTATGATCACTTTTGAGTGAACTGAGCAACAAAAAGTGGCGCATCTCGGCTTTGCAGCTCTGTGAGCTTTGACCATCGAGCAGTTTCGATGCTGAAAAGCAACTTTGCTCAATATCAAAAGCGCCTACAACTCTTTTCGAGTAGGCTGAGTGGTATGACGAGTAGTAGGCCAAGCTAGGATGCACTTGTCTGCTCCAGAGCTATGGATGTCCAGCCATAGGTGAGTCATGCAAAGTGGCAATGTTACTTTCGAAGAGCGAGAGTCTCAGATACACAAGTGGTGCCAAGGCATCGAACAAGTGATTGAATTTTAGTGGCGGGGGGGCAGGAGAAAGGCTTCAAGCACTCAGACCCCCATTTATACAATGTTGAAATGAACGGGATAGAACAGGTGGGTCGCTCAATTTGCAAACAGAAGCAAGACATTCTGCTTACGTACCGTGATACACTGCTCCTTGTTTGGCCCAGACCTTTGTGCCTGGCGCGTTTTCCTGTTTTGTATAACTTAGGGAGTCTACACCTGAAGCTCGATTGTTCTTTTTGAATAAGAGTGTGCCATTGCAAGTCTAACTGCCGCGATCACTAGGCGTGTAACAATTCCCGACTAAGAAATAAGACAAAATACTCAATATCTGTCCAACACATACACAGGCCATCATGAAGCTGGTGGCAGGCTGGCGTGGTTGGCAAGGAGGATCGCCAATTGCAAGGCATTTTCAGATATCACTAGGCTACGACAAGGCCTTACCAGCCACCGGCCATTTTGGTAGTGGCTGGCAAGGCCTCATCAGGAAAACGGGCCGAACGGCCGTCACCACTTACCGCCGGTCACGACCCCAGTCGCCACTCGCCGCCTCCCTCCGCCGTTAAGACGCGGTCGTCGCCGCATAACGGGAAAGGAGGGTGGGTCATCAATCGCTTATCTCT
>JAYRCO010000800.1:1306-17148 GCA_037042815.1 Ceratobasidium papillatum
GATTCCTACTCAAATCCGCGCCGTCGGCGACGATGCCCAGGTTCAACCCGATGAAATTGTGATGGATGTTGGCCGAAGTGGCAAGCCAGACCTGGCTAGTAGTCTGACTTCGCTCTTGGCCACCGTTGCATCGAGTACGACGTTCCATGCCGCAGTCGTGATGTGTCTGCTGGCCGAATCGTCGGTCTTGTCTTTTCCTATCCCGCACTCGATAGCTACGCCTGCTGTGCTGGCTGCTGGAGCTGCTCTTGGGATCGTTACCCGTGCCTGCTAAACCATTCGACTTTCGTTTTTCCATTATTCCGCATCAAACTGTATTTTTTGTTTCAGTATTCCCGGATATCATTATTCTTTCGTTTCTGTCATTCGCATATCTTCTTCACGTCTGTTTACGATACCTGTATGCCTGTATGCGCGCCCACATGTCTTCATTTACATATCTGTCATATGATGATCATCACCCATTCTACCGGACAGTGTGTTCCCCCATTCAGGACAAGGAGCCGGGGCGTTTTTATGTGAGCTACAGCAAGGGTGCAATGACGCGCAAGTCAGTTCGGGGACTTCAAGGCCAGAACCGGGCGGCATTCCTCGGCCATTTGGTGCACACCGCATGGATGGGTCCCACTCGCACTAGTCGCGCACCATTGAGCCTGAAACACCAGCGAAGGAAAAAAAACTTCACAAGACAAACAAATACCTTGGGCGGTTTTATAAGCGCCGCTGGAGCACATGGTGTGGGTCGATCCCCTCTCACTCTCTGTTCGACTACGACCAGCGCGCTCCGAGTTCCCATGAGTCTGCAGGAATTTGCGTGCAGATGTCTTAATATCACCATCACCAGCGCCCCCCTTCCCGCCTCTGCCACCGCCCCTGCGGCTGACTCGACTCCGGCGAATTACGAACGAGTATATGTCGGGGATGCAGGCATTCATGTGGTACGTACTACTCGAATATATAATTTCAGTTTACTGACAAAATGAATAGTCCCACAGTCAGCTAACGCTGCGACGGCGGGCAGCACCAGAAGGCCAGAGCCGTGTACAATGGACAACCGTCTCGTGTCTGCTCTGCAGCAGCACCGTATACCGAGTAGCAAGCGAACTCCCACACGACTTTGAGCTCAAGGACGGGCTTGTTGCTCCCGGCGAGGAATTCGCTGAAGCTGAAATCCTGCGTGGACGTGATGGTTATGTCGAAGTTAACGCTGGCTCAGACGGGTGCTTGGTAAGTCCCACCCTGGGCCGGTGGCAATATCCTGTTGCGCGAGCTCATGGTTTCTGTGCGCGCGTAGGATGCTAAACAGATATCTGCAGCACGCGAGAACCCCTCAAAGTATTCCAAAACTTTCGAGTTACTACTGCCTTCAAGCCCCAAACCAGCCGCGCTACCCGCTACCCCTCAGCGACCGTCGTCCCCTACGCCCGCCTCGACACCACGCCCACTCCTTCCAACGCTTCCACCATTGTTCCATCCGCCTCCATATTCCCCATCGCACCCCGTATTCGTATACCTATCCAAGAAAGCCTCGGTGACTTCCACTCAATTCCGTGTGCAAGCTGAACAAGCCATTCAAGCATTTGTCGACTCTCAAGTCGCCGAGGTGATGGAGAAGGAACGCCAGCTTCGGGGCGAGGTAGAAGTCGTCTGGAATTCATGGCGAGACAACTGGAAACAGCAAGTCGGACATGAATCTGTTTCGTCTCCCGAGACGGCTCATGCGCCGCCAACAATGGTCTCGGTGGGAGAGTTTAGTCCCACGGCTGTGTCCGGCTCCGGTACCCCTTTGGCCCAAACCCAAGGGTCCCGCCCACCTCTCCCAATACGACGGCCCTCTTTACCGACCACGCAGAGCGGCCCATCGATGCTATCCCAGTCAATTCGGCAGTCAGGTTTTGTGGCGCCACCCCAATCGGGATCATTAGTTTCCACCCCTTCATCCCAAGTCAACGGACAGGGAGATGCGGTCGCACACACCGGGATAGACGATTCGTTTGCAGTCTCTGCCTCGTACCGGATACGTGCAGGGGACGAAATGCGCGCGCGCGAATCCGCCCGGGAATCTGAACAGCGTCGGCTTAAGCGGACGAGTCAGCAGGGCAAGGCGGGAGCACCTCCCACTGTACCAGAGGAGGAGTCAGGCGATGAGGAAACTCGGGTGCGAACGCCCCGAAACGGAGTTGCGGAGGGCAAGCGCAAGGTCACGTTCCAGGCCGATGTGAAAGAAGAAGACGGCGCGTCCCAGCCGGTACCCCGGAAGGATGATGCTGATGGCGATTATGGCGATGTCGAGGCTGCAGGGACACGTGAGTCTAGACACCCCTATGTTGAATTTAAACTCATCCACTGCGTTTTGTTGTGGATACTAATAACGACAATTGTAGCAGTGCTTTTCGATCTTGATGAGGATGAGGGTGATCAGCCGAGTGTTGTTGTAGAGGGTGAGACGAGTACGTCTGAACAACCTGCGACACCGCGTACGAAAGCGAAGGCCAGGGCCAAATCCAAAGCAGCCAAGCAACCGCCACCCATTGGACGAAAAGCACCGGTACCTGCTTTGCTCACGGTTGATTTGAGTTCCACCCCCGCGCCTTCTAGAGCAAAGCCCCCACCCAAATCGCCCCAACAGGCCAGCAAGGCGCGACAGGTCCGCCCAGGAGAAGACAAGCTGCGCGAGCTTTTGGCGGCCGATCTGCCTTCGCACCGTGATGCTTGGAAACCTAATGGCAAGGCTTGGGAATTCTTTGACGCGCGAAGAAAGTTTGGCGATTCTCCGGACACCGCGTCGCTCACAAGCGACGAGTCGAACAGTACGTAGAAAATCCCACACGTCTAAACCACGCAGTTCTGAGACTTACGTTTAACCTATTTATATGCGTAGGTTCAAAGTGGGACAACCCTTCTAAATTCGCAACGTCGCTCCCCGTTAGGATAGCCGCTGGTCCACTGGCTGTTTCTCCTAATGACGATCGCGAGCCGAAGACAAGCTTACACAACGAGCCAGGCGCCTTGGTTCCGCCACTACGACTGCACACACAGACTCCACGACAAACACGGGAACGAACGTATGCAATGCGCGATCTTGCGCGCTCCGTAGATCCCGGACCAGTACTCGAATTGCAAGCCGCTGAAGACGCAGAAGAGGACACAGATGAAGACGAAACCGAGGGAGAGGATACTCTCGGTGAGATGAGCAGTGCAGAGCGCGTGCGACGTCGGACGATGCGAATCGTTCAACGACAATCGGGTGTGCCAGATGCTGGCATGTGGCGTAGTGTCGCTTCATGAGCGTCTTTTGTGCGCAGTTAATATGTGAGCCGAGTAATGGGGTTGATGTTCGGTGCCTGTGGACTCTTTTTGGTTGACGTATGTTCCAGTGGTGACTGGTCGGCGCAATGTTTTACGAACCTTGAGCGTCTTGATCGTTGTAAATGTGTACTTTACTGTAACCGGATGTCTAAAGCTGTTTTACGCATCGTGCAATCTGTACACTTCCCTAATTTATCTTCGTACATACACTCACTTGAAAGAAGTGCATTAGCGTTACACGCATGATAATACACCGGTTGCTATATGAACTCTAATAGTTTCTGGTTCATCAGATTGAGATATTATGAGCATACAAACTAGGTCAATAGGAGTGATCGCAATGTGATACCGAGTACTAGAGTTGTCGGGCAGAAGTTGGAGTCGGCGGCGAGTAATCAAGGACATGAGCGGCAGAGAGCCTGCAGTCAAAGCGCGGAAGAGCAGAAGACAAGTGAGCATGATGGATGAGATTAAACACCAAGCCTGTGGGTCGTTGGACATAATTGTCCGGTCAAAGAATGTTGTATGAGTAAGACAAAAGCACTCACCTGCGTTTACAGTTTTCGTAAACAACGTATGATATCGAGACAGCTGGAACAACCTTCAGGCGGAGAATGTCAGTCCATCTGAGGCCACTCAGCCACCGAAGACTCACCTTAGCAAGTGTAGGCACTAGCCCCTTGTAGAACCCCTTCCAACCTTCGTTCTGCATCGTCTTCCTCGCAACGTCCCAAATCCCATCATACACCTGTGGGTGACCAGAAGAACCTGATGCCTGTAACCGTGTCCGCACAAGGTTTAGTGGGTATACCGAGGTCGCGCCGACTGAGCCGGAGATGCTGCCAAATGCTAGCAAGGCAAGTACGCCGGGTTCAGATGTGCCAGTCGATTGTACGTATGCAAGTTTGAGAGCCTCAAACGTTGACATATCGATCGCTAGGTAAAAGTTTATCACTTATCAGTCTGGGGTAATCATAGCCGACCATCGGGTTAGACAACTTACCAGAATATGGGAAAACACCAATTAGTCCAATCTGCCTTGAGTTTTAGTCTTGGGCCGTTTGGTAAAGTCTAGGGCCGGGTCTAGCGTACCGTCAAGCCACGATAATAGGCTCGCGTTCCTCCCAACGCCCATAGTCGTTTGATGGCCGGTAGTACAGATTGTTTGCCTCCCGTGGTGCTCATCATTTGGGTTTTGAGGGTCTCTATTGGGTATATTGCTATGTACCACATGCTCGCAATTAGAGTCGCTATCGGCAAGACCAAGGGATCTATCTCACCCAGCTGGCTGGTTATCCCTCCAAACCCACCGGAGATGAATCGACTGGTCCCACTGATATGGCGGGAGTCCTCAACTCCGTCAACGTATCGTGCAAAGAAACGTTTTGATGATTCGTATGATAAAAACTTAATCGCACTTTCCTACTTGCAATGCTTGAGCATATAGTTCAGTCGATCAATCTCTGCTTACCGGAAATATTTTAACAATATTCAATCCATTCCCAACCCAGAACGCAGCTATTCCGCCTTCAGCATACAGATGCGTCACTGCGCGACCAAGTGCCCGAGCGCTGCCCGTAGTCGCATTGGCTAATCGTCCTGTAGAACCAGGAGCGCTAGAAGTTGTTGTTTGCTGTTTGATATTCTCTAACATCTCCGGTTCTCGTGTGATAAGATACACTTTTAATCGATCAAACGGGGCAGTGGCAGTTCGCGACACTGCATTTCTGTTAATGAGTAGCTTTGCTGTAGTCAATGCAATGGCGTACCAGCTCCAGCTACTCCTCCTGCTAACAAGAACTTCAAAGCTTGTTCGCCCCCGAGCCAGCTTTGTTTGGGCTCCTCTGTGTGTTGCTCCTTGAGCTGTATTTCTTCGTCAGCCCGGGGCTCGGCTTCGCCGCGATGATCTGAGGGAGGAAAGTCGACACGTTCGACACGGGGAGGTTCTGGAAGTACAAGCCCACGTGCGCCCTGCCTCACCACAGGTGGTTTGGCGGGTGGCGGGCGATCTTCTGCAGACAAGCTAACATCGCCTAGTCTAGTCAATAGAGTGTACACGACGTTAAAGATTAGATCCTAGGTCACACACCTTCCATGTTGACGCGTGCTGAACCGCGTCCATCATCCCCTAGGAACTTCTTGACCTGACGTACAAGTAAGGAAACTGATATCGGCAGACCAAACAGAGATAACGAACCTTGTAGAATTGATAAATTTCTTTGGGCGAAACCTTTCTAGGAAGCAGGAGTAGAAAATCGCGAAATTCGGGGAAAGTGATTTGATGGGAATGCGGTCTGGTAGAGAGCGATGCCATAAAGTCGGCAAGGGCTGCTGGATCAAGTTCATGTCCAGCTTTGGATAGTGCAGCATTTAATTCTCCAGCGTCAAGGTGACCATTGCCGTCAAGGTCGAGTTCATCATGAAATATTGTCCAAAGCTCTACGAGGGATAGTTTCAGCCAAAACCAATATTACACAGATATCGGCACTTACCAGCTTCTTTGGCATTTGCGTATGTTCTAAATCCATCCCAGTCTACTTCTAGACGACTCTGGTCCCCTTCTCGTACAGATGAAGGGTCTCGGCAACGTCCAACCAGCTCCACATCGTATATCTTCCTCAGCTGGGCAGCGCGTTCGGGTGTGAGCTCATCGACGTGAGTAAACGCGAGAGGCATGACCACCCGATGTTCATCTTCACGGGTATGCGTTGTAGGGAGTTGTCCCCATAGTCTCTTGAGCCGTTGCTCCCGGTCTAAACCCTCCGCTGAGCGATAGTCCTCGAGCCGAGGGGGTATAGTGTATGGACTTGGGTCGCTTTTAAGTCGAGGAATAAAAGGCCTATCAGCATGACCATTGAGCGTCGCCTCGAACAAGGCGCTTCCGCTCGAGGGTCGATCCTTTCTATTCATAAAAAGAGGGGAGGTCTAGGGAAGTGATAGTCGTGAGTTACCACAAGCGCTGCCCATGACGTTGGCTCACGTGATCTCGGTGCTTACCACTCAACCATTGCTATGTCTCTCATTCGCTATGCTCCCACCAAGCCCGACGATGACAGGGTCGTGGTTTGGTACGAGATGATGTCGGAACTGACTGAAATATACTCAAATATGAGTCTAGGTTTGATATAGACAATACACTTTATCCCCCAAATGATCAGATAGTTTCCTTGGTCCAGGGCAAGATCCACAGTGAGTGTCAGGACCTTGAACATGAGCTATTAATGACGTTATGTATAGAATATTTCGTGGACATGAACTTTGAGCCTGATGAGGCTAGTGCCCTGCATCGCCGATATTACACTGAATACGGTATGCTCTTGCTTCCATGAGTTGATCGAAGTACTGAAACGATAATTGCACAGGCCTCTCCGTGAGAGGGCTTATCAAACATCATGATGTCGGTGCGTAGACCTATACCATCAAACTCTACATGTGTGCTTATCGCCATTTGTCGCAGATCCCCTAGACTTTGACGCAAAGGTTGACGCTTCCCTCCCTTTAGAGGAGCTTCTTAAGCCGGATCCAGCAATACGCAAATTGCTTGAAGATATAGACTTGTCCAAGGCACGTATATGGGCACTCACCAATGCGTACAAAACCGTAAGCGCCTCCCGCTCTTGGACGCAGCTTGAACCTGATCGATATGCACTCTAGCACGCACAACGTGTTCTTAAAATCTTACAACTAGAGGACCTGTTCGAAGGCATGGTGTTTTGCGATTATGGTACACACGACTTTGCTTGCAAGCCAGAGAGGCAGTTCTATGACCAGGTTCGACCACCATGTCTGTTACCCGTTGCTTGTTCTTACACCTCCCGGCGCCTATAGGCTCTTATGCTCGCCAATGCGACCGCAGAGAAATCTTACTTTGTCGACGACAATTTTGGGAACGTCCGTGGCGCCAAATGGGCACGCTGCGCATTTCTATATTCCGCCGCACTAGACGCTAAGAAACTTGCAGGAACAAATGCAGGTGGTGGCGTTGGCAACGTTGGCGACCTGAAGCCTGAGGACAATATTGACGTTATAAATGAGTTAGAAGACCTTAGAACTATCTGGTCGGATGTATTCAAGAGATAGATGCCCTTAGAACGTATGTAGACAAACTGTTTGAAATCCAATAATTAATACTCCATGAGCAAGTGGTATTTGTGCTCTTGAGCTCTCGCATGGGTGGATGCTTCAGTCCAAGCAGCATTATAAAGAATGTGATATGATTATGACCGAAATTTCACGTATTCTCAGTACGAGTACCGACGAAGAGTGACGTCTGATTCTTGCTGCCATCTTCTCAGCCCTTTCCCCCTTGACTGCTATAAACAATCTTATTGAGACGCAACACACGCAAAGGCAAAAAGATATACTGCTTTAAATTAGGGTGCAGTACGCTTCTAGGCATTCGGATGATAGAAGAAAGAAAAGCTTATTGCAGGTGTGTGTTCAGAAACCCTCCTGAATCGAGCGTTGGCGTGAGCAGGTTTGCTCCAAGAGTTGAAAAAAGTACCTATATGTTTCCTACTGAAATATGCAGCAATCTAATAGAAGAATTTATCTGAGCAAGAGAGAGCTTTCGACAGCGCAGGAGGTGGAAGCTCTTGGTTCCAAGCAACAGAATCCAGTATATGCGTCAAATATGCTTGTTAAGTTGTCCGAAAATCAAAGCTGGCTTGTTTGTATCATAAAATGAGACGCATAGTCGTTGTTAAAACCGCTTGATCTATTTTTATAAATCACACGCGAGCTCGAGAGTCGCAAACCCCACCTTGTTGAAATTCAACATTTTGATGAATTAATGAGCACCCTGAAAGGAAGCTCTAAAGATTGCCACGGCGCTTGATACGCACTGCATGGTGGAGATTCTACGCCGGGTAGCCGAAAGAATTATACAGTTATCATGTGCCCTAGCTTCTACACGCTCCCAACATAAAAACCACGACCTGTCACCATTGTCTCCAGCTCTCTTCGCCAACTGATCAGGATGATCACCTTTGCGGACCTGGCTCGTGCCATTGCAAGCCCCTTCATTGGGCTGCCGCTTGTGTTTCTGTTCTTAGCCTACTATTGGGACTGGCCTGGGAGTCGCCACTCTAAGCTACCTCCAGGTATTTCTTCCATTTACTATAAACTATATTGTCTGAAACACTGAAATAACGCTCAGGACCGAGACCATGGCCCATTGTGGGCAATCTACCTCACCTCAAGCCAGCCAACGTTTCCGAGCAGTGAGAACCTAACGCTCGCCTCCAGTTCTAGTCTAAGCTTTTCTGATATGACTTTCAACCACGTAGGTTACGCCAGATGCACATCAAGTATGGCCCCATTGTCTGCCTCAAGATAGGCACCGGTAATCTCATAAGTATTGCTGGAGATGGGTCACACATTCGCCAGCTGTTGGATAAGCGCGGCTCGATATACTCCGGAAGGCCTCTGAATATGTCGACTGAAATCGCCGGCAAAGGCGATTACTTGTTGTGAGTTTGAAGGTGCAATGTGCTCGATTTAGTCATTAAGACTCCCTGCATCACTAGGTTCCAACAGGACACAAACAAGTGGCGCGCGGCTAGAAAACCAATCGTTCAGCACTTTGCGCCCAACACAGTGAAGGCTGAATATGCCTCTCTCCAAGAAGCAGAGAGCGTACAGCTTCTTTACGAATTCCTACACGAGCCAAAAGACTTCATGCATCACCCGATGCGATACGTGACCAGCGTATTGACTTGCCTAGGTATGCGATGCTCAAAGTGCACTGTGTCCGTACTAATTATATCATACGGTTTGCCAAAGCGTATGGAGTACGTTGCGAGAGCTATAGGGATCCAGCTGTTTGCCAAATTGAGGAGATTATGAGAACCTTGAGTAGCATCACCGTTCCGGGCGGAAAGCCGCCGGTCGAGGACTTTCCTTGGCTCAAGTGAGTTTCTTGTTCCTAGCTACTTTCTGTTATCCTCTAACCCAACGAGCCTGAAGCTACTTGCCTGAAACCATTCTACCATGGAGAAACAAATGCAAAGAACTTGGGGAAACCATGGAGAAGCTGTACACTGGTGGATCTGAGTCGCATTTCAGATTATGACCACATTTACTTATCCAACTATAGATCTCGCGGAAATTGGATGCCAGCGTGGGGCCGAAGGACTCAATTTGAACACTTTAGCATACAAGATGCGAATGGAGGAGGAGCAAAATGGACTTACGCGTCACGAGCAGGCTTTGGCTTGTGGACTTGTCCTGGAAGGAGGCTCAGACATAGTGAGTAGGTTGAATGGCTGAATTTTCGTGATACCTTAACTGTACTTGCTGGTAAATAGGTAGCGGGGGTGATACTAACCTGCCTAATAGCGTGAGTGGCTGATATTAGAGTAGACCGTTTCATTCCCCAGGGCTAATTATATGCACACACAGGCTGCTCCACGATCCCGAAAGTCAGCGACGGGCTCGGGCTGAAATCGACGAACTTTATGATGAAGACACCCTACCAAAATGGCAAGAGGAGAAGTCGCTGCCCTTTGTACGAGCAGGTTGGTGCATCAGGGACTGTCTTAATCCTCTGTTTATTTCTGACGGTATTTCGGCATCAGTCATCAAAGAGACAATTCGATGGAGGCCTCCCCTGCCCGTAGCTGTTCCCCATAAACTGGAGCAAGGTACATGCTGTTTAAAAAAGATAAGATGTCTATAACTTATACCTTTATAACCAGATGACCATTACCAGGGGTACGTCTTACCAAAAGGATCAACAGGTAAGCCGCCGCTATGATGTGGTAACACAATTTTGATACATTTCGCTCCATAGTTCTATGCAGCACTTGGTCAATCCATTCCAACTCACAACGTTTCGACAATCCGGACCAGTTCAGGCCGGACAGGTTTCTAGACTATAGCATGTCTATGGCTGAATCAGTTGCTCAAGGCGATCCAGATAAACGTGACCACTTCGCGTTTGGAGCAGGTTAGTCCAATCAATTAACGGAGCATCCTGTTTTAACGAATAAATGGCTATTACAGGTCGTCGCGTATGTCCTGGTATTCAGACAGCGGAGCAAGACATCTTCATTGCCTTATCACGGTTACTTTGGGCGTTCGATTTCACTCTCCCGCCTGGAGTAAGCGTCAACGTGGATGCGTTTGACGCGTTTCTGGGGGAAGGCGTGAGAACACCAAAAGACTTTCCACTTACCATTACGCCGCGGTCCAAGAGACGAGTGCGGACAATCGAACAGGAGATGATAGTTGCTCAGGAAACGTTTGTGCAGTATGCGTTGTACAAGTAGCAAGACTGAAAGAGTTTATACTTGTTGCTGCTGTAACCGAAGCTCAAAATATATGCGCGGTACTTGTTTGGGTAGAGTGGACTCAATGACAAGCTTATCCTTCCTGAGGAGAGCCATGTGATCAAAATCTCCTCGCTCTCCTTACGGCCCATCCCTTGATACACATCTTGTGTATATCTGCGGTTTAGACCTAGTTCAGGAAGTTCGTCATCGATGCCATCTGTATCAAGGAGAACATTCATGACAAGATTAGCAGGATAATGCTGGGTTCCGTTTACCTCTACCTCCTGCTTTCGCCCTTGACTACTCCGAATGACCTGGTTCGAGGAAGTGACTCGCACGATAGCGAAACCATCTATAGGTCTACCGCTCGTGGCCCTCTTCCTAGCATGCTACTGGGACTGGCCGGGGAGTCGCCACTCCAAGCTGCCCCCAGGTATTCCTTCTATCCTAGTGTGAATGATGCTGTTTGAAGTATTAACACAACGTTTAGGGCCACGCTCATGGCCCGTTGTTGGTAACATACCTGATATCAAGCCAAAACATGTCTTTGAGCAGTAAGCACTAGTCAAAATAGCCCTCTAGCTAGTTTTATGTTTCTACCTAACCAAATAGGCTGCGCCAGCTGCACCTTCAGTATGGACCTATTGTATCCCTCAAGATAGGCCCTAGTACTCTTATAAGCATTGCTGGCGACGGAACACACGCACACGCACTCTTTGATAAGCGCGGAGCGATTTACTCTGGACGACCTTACCAGGCGGCGAGTGAAATTGCTGGTAAAGGCGACTACTTGCTGTGAGTCTGTTGGCCACGCACTGCTGTTCGATTACCAAAAGTACTAGATTTCAACAAAATTCAGACAAATGGCGCGCAGCTAGAAAGCCAATTGTGCAGCACTTTGCTCCAAGCGTCATGAAGACAGTACACTTTTCCTTACAGGAAGCCGAGAGTGTGCAGCTTTTATTCGAGTTCTTGCGCCAGCCGGAAGACTTCATGCACCACCCCATGCGATTTGCGACCAGCGTGTTGACATGCCTCGGTAAGGACGTTTCCCGATAATCTCTTACGTAGTAATTAACCTCACGATTCGTACACTGAAAGCTTATGGGGTTCGATGCGAGAGTTATCGAGACCCGGCCGTCTACCAAGTCGAGGATATTATGAGGAGTTCTACCGATCTTAACGTTCCGGGCGCAAAGCCACCAGTAGAGGTCTTCCCGTGGCTTGAGTACTTTCTCTGATTTTAGCTGGTAGACTGCATTTGCTAACTTTGAGGTTGAAGTTATCTACTAGAAGCGGCCCACCTCGGGGCCACTGACCTTGCTTCTGAGGCTGTTCGTGCTTGAATGGTTGGCTAGAGTGTCAAACTCCCGGCTCAATATGATGCCATCAAGTATTACAATCTGTCTTACATGCAACAACACTAAAAAGCGCATATAGCTCAAAAGAAGCATGGAAATCAATCAATCAAAAATCGAACATCAGAATAGCAGAATACACATATAGTTCGGTAAAATACTAGCGATTGACGACTGACCGTCTTTTGAATCATGCGTCCAAAGGCGAGCAGTCGGTTACCTGTCGATGAACCTAATTGTAGAAGGCTCGCTTCGTCTAACGCAACTCCAGCGGTTCCTCGGCGTCCCCCCCCCCCCCCCCCCAGACATTTCAAGCATGGTAAAGCTTAAACAGAGTGCTTTATCTATCTAGTAGCCCAGAAAGTAACATAAAACACAACTTGAATTGTCTAAATTTTACCACGGATAAAAGCCAGAAGGGATTGGTTATCAGGATACGAGTTACCGAAACGCACAGGCCACAATCACACCAGATTCAACTACGTTTGTTGAGATGGTCTGGGGACTCCAAATCGGCGCGAACATATTGCTCTACCAAAAACGAGGGCGGAATCTTCCGGTGTAGCACTGGTGGTCCACTTCCGGCCCAAACAAAATCTGTTCCAACCCATTTGAGAGCATTAGCTATAGATTTCTCATACCAACCAAGAGAAGAGCAGGAAGAGATAGCCTATTATTAAGGAAGTCCAGTCGTCAAAAATCGACGCCAAATCCCAATGTTGCTAGGAGCAGAGCTGTATAAAGTCACCAGAGAGACGACTGGGAGTTGTATGCTTCAATAGACTATGTAGGGTAAAGAAATACTGGTAAGTCTATGTGAATAAGCGTCTCCTGATCACTGCACTCACAAACACGGCACTCATGATGCTGCTATATAACCTGCGGCCTTTATGACAGCCTGTTGACCCGATATAGAGTATGATCGGCTGGGAATGAGCTGCCGTAGTGGGTTACCAGCAATGAGTTGCCGTATATGAGCCCAAGTTAACAGGAGAAACAAGTTCACCCAAGGGCCGAAGCACTGTGAACCGTGAACGAGAGCCGAATCCAGGATTTAGTGCTGGTCAAGAGCCAAAGGTATTGAGAACCAGGATATTGAGCAAATTCATTGATTTGTATCAAAAAGAAGTTGACAACTCGATAAACTGGCGAGTGCCAAAATAGTTTCTGGCATGTCCGCGGCGCCACGGCCGATCCTCGGCAACCTGAGATCCCTTAGTCAGCCTGAACAATCCAGTGCCAGAACCGCGGACTGCATGAAACACCGTCTCATTTTACGGGTGGGGAGTGACCTTGCAGAAGCAAGGTGACCTGAAGCTGTGTTTCCTTGGCGAAAGAGGTGCGAACAGTATGGCGATAAGATGGAGAAATTATACATGGGTGGATGGAACTCTTACTTCTGTTGTAAAATAGCTTATATGCTCCACACAGGTCTCATTGAAATTGGATGGAAACGAGGAGTCGAAGGCTTGAACCCAGACAATCTAGCATACAAGATGCGGGTAGACGAGGAACGAAGCGGGCTCACCCGTCACGAGCAGGGGTTTGCTTGTGGACTTGTCCTTGAGGGAGGTTCGGACGTAGTGAGTACCCATCAACTTTATGGCCGAATATACAATATTGAAATAATACATATATTGAAAATAGGTGGCAGGGGCGATCCTGACATGTCTGCTAGCGTGAGTGCCCTTGACTGGTGTATATGTGAAGGTGTCTCTTCTGAAGCTAGGTGTATGCGCAGGCTTGTCCACGACCCCAAGAGTCAGCGGCGGGCTCGAGCTGAAATTGACGGATTCTATGACCAAGACACATTGCCGAAGTGGCAAGATGAACAATTCTTGCCCTTTATACGAGCATGTGAGCACTAATCTAGTTACTCAGATGGGTTCATTAGATATGTATTCCTGTAGTCATCAAGGAGGCGTTTCGATGGAGACCTCTGGTTCCCATAGGCGTTCCTCATAAACTTGAACAAGGCAAGCCATACTTCTTTCAAGTTACATATATTTAGCTCATGTCTCCCTTAGACGACTACTACGAAGGGTATTTACTACCCAAAGGGTCAACAGGTATACTACTATTATGATGACTCACCAATAGCATTGACACTTCTCATAGTCCTATGCAGCACCTGGGCAATCCACAACTGTGCAGAGCGATTCGACGAACCGGAAAAGTTCAAACCAGAACGATATTTGAACCATATCATGTCAATGGCTGAATCTGTCGCTCAGGGTGATCCACTCAAACGTGACCATTTCGGGTTCGGAGCAGGTCAGTTTAGTTCCCAATGAACTGCTGTAGCATGTCTGATTCTGATATATTGTGTAGGCCGACGTGTGTGCCCTGGGATCCAGACGGCAGAGCAAGACATATTCATAGCTTTCTCTCGATTGGTTTGGGCGTTTGACTTTACGCTCCCACCTGGAGTTGAGGCCGTTGATGTGGATTTCTGTAGCGATGCGTTTGTCGGCGAAGGCGTGAAGACGCCCGGGAAGTTTCCGTTGGTTATCACACCGCGGTCTGAGAGACGTGTGCAGACGATCGAGCGGGAGGTTGTGATCGCTCAAGAAACATTCGCACGGTACGGGTTGTACAAATAGGCAAATGGATATTAGTGTATATGCGCAGTTGAGGGGCTGGTCGTATTTAACCCTCCGAGAAATACATACTTCAAAGCAAGTTCAACAAACAATCAAGTGTACGATAGATCAACTCTACAACTCTCACTATACGACCAACCAAACTAATGTACGATGATATCCCCCGGTTGACCTACAATCTGCTTCTTGTTCTCTCCCCACTTGTTCTTGCCAGGAGCTGGTTCAGTCTCCATTCCGCGCTTGCCCTTGAGCTCTTCAGCGAGCGTACCGGAAAAGTACGCCACAGTGAGTGTATGAGCCGAGTCGAGAACAGACATTCCTATCCGTTTGGCTTGTCCAAAGGGCATAAAGAGCGCAAAGTCAGAATAAAAGTGGTGTTTCGAGCGTGCTATCAGAAACCATACTGTCAGCTAATATTCATCCAAGAGGCGAGAAACCAACCGATGGTAACCAACGTCGCACACTCGTGCTTCTGATGCCTCCAATCTTTAACGAGTTCCTCCAAATTTGCAAAATGATCTTTCCAGAGCGTGAAGCCTTCGCTGTTCATGATCAACAGCGGTGGCCTGTCCGCGTATGCTACTGGGAGTGTACCTGGCAAGGGCAAGGGTTCGAGCCATGGATCCAAGAGAACGACTTTTTGGATTGGGAGTTGGGGGTGGTTCGATGGCGGAGGGGAGGAAAGCAGGGATAGCTGTTCGTAGCGGGCGAGTGAGTGGATCGGATACGAGTGGAGAGAGAGGGGAGGAACTTACGGATGTAGCACCGCCGAACGAGTGTGCTGTCAAGTGGACTTTTGAGCAGTCTACTTGGCCTTTGAAGCTTTCCCAATGATTGAACTTGTCCATCGAAACAGTTGTGTTCTTGTTACCTTCTACGACAGATTTGAAGGACGCAAAAACTTCGTAGACCTCTCGGATTCGGAACTCAAGCTGGTCTTTTCGGATTTGTAGGTGTGACGGATTTCTATCCCAGCTGATGAAGGGTAATCTAAGCAAGATAGACAAAACGAGAAAAATGAGGGAGGGATGTACTTTAGATTTTTAGCTTGGATGTATAACTTTGGAGTCGGTTTGCCTGTTTGTTCGTCTGTTGGCGCGACCATTGGGCCACTCCCGTCTCTGTGTTCGATTGCGAGGACGACCATGCCTTCAGCTGCGAGTCTGCCACAGTAGTCGCTAATGGGAGAGCATCGCATTAATACTCTGTGGACATAAGTCTCCGTGGTAGGCTAACCTGTAGGTGTTCCGTCCACCAGCGAGTCCTACGATACATGTTAGACCAACTATCAGCATGCG
>JAYRCO010000801.1:0-17143 GCA_037042815.1 Ceratobasidium papillatum
AGTTGGTGGGAGGAGGGGAAGGCCCCGAACCCTCAACCCACCGGTCGTTGCAAGAATGAGAAGGGCCTTGTCACGTGAACACTTGGCATGTGATTCTGTAATCCCGGACAAACCCGTTGGCTCGTGAAAAAGTCGCTACGACCGCAGACAATCCCGAGCACTGGGACCAGCTGAGCAGTTTCTCATGACCTGCGCGAGCGAGATGCGACTCACTCCGACTTATGATTTGGTTGGGTTTGATATTATTTAAATACTCGGGTTGACTCGTTTGACTCTGCCCTCCTCGCTTTTCTTTATCTTTGGGGTTTCCTCTCTTCGAGTTTCCTGTTTGTGATATCATTATACTGGGTCTACCTCTCTAGACATGGCGAAGAACGGAAATGGCAATGGCAACGGCAATGGAGAGAAACCTCGCGTGCCGTTTGCGATTCATATTATAGCTGGAGGCACAGCTGGGATGGCAGAAGCTGTAAGCTCTCATCTACATTTGCAGTGAACCAAGCTCATCCCAAGTATAGTTATGTTGCCAACCTCTAGACACAATCAAAGTCCGCATGCAGCTCTCCCGCTCTGGTCGTGCGCCAGGTGTAAGTCCTACCTCTCTCCATCCTCCTATCGTTTTCCATTTTATTCATGACTTTGGCGAATAGACAAAACCACGCGGGTTCCTCGCAACAGGCATGTCCATCGCCCGACGCGAGACACCTCTCGCACTGTACAAAGGTCTCGGAGCGGTTATGAGTGGAATCGTACCCAAGATGGCCATCCGGTTTGCGAGTTTCGAGACGTACAAGACCGCAATGGCGGATAAGACGACGGGCAAGACGAGTACGGGAAAGGTCTTCATTGGTCAGTCTCCTGTCCACTTCACTATGTCTCCCACGTCCCTCATCATGTCGAGCATAAACTTACCGAAATTATGAAACAGCTGGACTAGGAGCTGGAGTAACAGAAGCAGTAGCAGTCGTCACACCAATGGAAGTCGTGAAGATTCGACTACAAGCCCAACAACATTCGCTCGCTGATCCGCTCGAGATACCTCGATACCGAAATGCTGCACACGCTGCGTATACGATTGTTCGGGAAGAAGGGTTTAGCACGCTCTATAGGGGAGTGTCGTTGACTGCTTTAAGGCAGGCTACGAACCAAGGTTCGTCTCCCCCATCTCTTCCCTCCTATCCTAGGTTTCAATTGAGCTAATGACCATTATGAATAGGTGCAAACTTTACAGCGTACCAAGAATTCAAAAAAGTCGCACACCGTCTCCAACCCGAACTAATCGACCTCCCAAGTTGGCAACACATGGCTATAGGACTCATCTCGGGCGCTATGGGACCATTCTCCAATGCTCCCATCGACACTATCAAAACGCGCCTCCAAAAAGCACCTAGTCAGCCTGGACAGAGTGCTTTATCACGGATCACGAGTATTGCGGGGGATATGTGGAAGCAGGAAGGGTTCAGGTCGTTTTACAAGGGTATTACGCCGCGGGTGTTGCGCGTCGCTCCTGGTATGTGTTTAACTTTTGTGGGGGTTCGTGGATGGAAGGCTGATGAGATGGTGGTGTGTAGGTCAAGCGATCGTGTTTGCGGTTTATGAGCGCGTGAGGAAGATGATCGAATCTGTTCGAGGAACAAATCTGACGGACACTTACTCTGAATAAATAATTCGTTGACTACCTCTTTATATTCGCTTTTTTGTTCTAATTGATTTTGTTGAACTAAACCGAGCACGAAGATGACACATCGAGTGCATAATACCATGTCTAGAACACAACACGAACACTAATGCCCAGTACAACAGTAGAACCGCATACAGGAGAGCTAGCGAAACACGAAAGAGTGCGAGGATGCTTTTTTGGGATAGTTAAGCCGGGAGTTCGAATTTCTCGCCTTGCATCACGCTGGTCGAGTTTGTGTCAGTTAGGATGCGAGAGAGGAAGGAAGGACGTACCGAGTGAAGTAGACGTAGAAAAAGTCGATGTATAGTCCTGTTTGAACTAAACCGGCGACGACGGCAATAGGATCCACGTTGCCTTCTGTCCAGTACCTTCATCCATGCATCCACGCCCGTCAACAATCCATTCCTTATTTTACCCAGCCCTCGATACTCACCGGTAAATCCAATTCGGAACATAGAGCGCACGGTACGCGCCGAGTGCAGCGATATAATGCGTAGTGATAGCCTCGGCCTCGCCCGTCCGTTGAAGCATAAACAGCTGAGGGAAGATCGCAACAGCTTCCAGATAGATGGAAAACGCCCAGAGAACCTCGGAGACGGAGTATTCATAGTTGAAGATCAGGGCAAGGACGACCGAGGGACCGACGAGGTATAGAACTTCGAATGTGTCGATTGAGGGGTCGCTTGTCGGGCTATTTCAGGCGAGTGAGGGGGAAGAAGTAGGGGGATGAGAGGGGCAAGACGTACCGGTACTTGAATTTCATGAGGTAGAGGATGTACACGCTTGAAGCGATGAAGAAAATCTTCATGAACGTGTTGTAGAAGGAGACAAAGTGGAATGTGAACAGGTCGATGTATCGGGCGAGGAATACTGCGACGTAGAGCGCTTGCGTTTTGAATGAGATGCCTGTTTGTCCGTTTCGTTAACAACTGATTTTTCGTGTATGATCGAGTGCTCACCTCGACATGATCTGGACGTTTGAATTTTATGAAGAAGAATAAGGATAGACGCAAGATGCGACATATCACCTTTACACCCGTCAGCGCGTTGCACATCATCTCCTCACTTTTGACCCAGCACTCACCGAGAAGCCTAAAGATATTCATCCTGACCAACTGAAACTAGACCAAGATACGTCGTCTTGTGGGTGGTGTAGTTTATATACAAATGAAAGGAATTCGTGGGGCGTGTATGATCGGTGGTGGGTCGTAGGAAACTCTTTGAGCTGCGCGCGACGTGTTGCCCGCGCTTAGAATGGGTTACGTCATCCACCCCCAATTAGACTCGCCTCGACCTCCTCGTCACGCATCCGAGAAATGTGGTTTGGTTATCCCGTAGTCTCCCCGAGGCGGTCTGTCATCTTCTTCGGTTAGCGCCTATATACTATTCAAGCTCCTAAAAGTATTATCACAAATGGTCAAAAATGCCAAGCCTGTCTCCTTACTCGAACAACTCAAGCTGTCTGGAAGATGGATCTCCAGTCCTAGTGGCTCGCTTTCTGCATCTTGGACCGGTTCTTCAGTATCATTTACATTTATTGGCAGATTTCTGAGCGTTGTCTCTGGCCCAAACACCGAACGCAAGGACAGATCAAGCACAACACCTATACTCGCAATCTCGGTTGGTCCAGACGAGGCGTCAGTAGTTGGGCATTCATCTTTCACCAAGGTGTTCGATATCAAGCCGGGTAAAATAATCAACCTGGTAGATAAACAAGAGGGACAACCAATGGAGAAGTTTGTGCGTATCATGCTGATAGATTGGGCTACGACCTTCGAATTCGACAGTCTAATTACGGACGAGGTAAACTCTTCTATCTATGTTTTAACCTCTATTTCTGACATTCTTCGGCTTAGAAATCTTCTATATCACTTCCCCCAATTACTTCTCTCGGCCGAATTCTCTACATTGGAGACTCCATTTCATGTGGACTCAACGATATTCAGCCAACGAGAGGTTGTCTAGACGCTTTCCCTTACGTCTCTCAAAGACTTTTGGCCCAAGAAACCCCACTGAGGCTCATAGACGTCGACTTGATATCATATCCGGGCTGGACACTCGTCTCTCCTACCGAAGACGAAAAAGAGCGAGGACATCCATTGGGGATGCAAGACAAGTTCTTCCATGTGCGTTCGTTTTAAAGCTCGAGGGTGAAGCATGGACTAACGTGAGGCATTTTGTAGATATCGCCATGGAGTACAGATTTATATGAGGGTTTTTGGGGTGACATTACCACCATAGTAATAGAGCTCGGTATGTCAGAGAAGGGCACATTGTTAGTTGGATGGACTGATAAGTGGGAATCTAGGTACCAACGACCAAGAATATTATTCCATGGAACGTTTTACAACTTCACTTCACAACTTGCTTTCGAGACTTTTGGAAATCATGCCGCCACCTCGCTTTGTTTGGCTAATCGTATGTGATACACACGTCCCTGCTTCTCTGAACGTTGACGCATGAACGGATGGCAGCCCCCCTTCCCAGAAGACGACGAAGATAGTCCTCTTAGAGACGAATTCAAGAACATCATCCCTAACCTCCAAGCAGAGTTCAGAAATCGAACGATAATTCAGCTATGCGACACCACAAGTGACGTCGATACAATTGATGGTCTTCATCCTTCTCTGGTCGGTCAGGAGGCGCTTGGATCAAGAATGGCCGAAATTATCAAGCCACACTTCTGAGAGTACACGCTGACTCTTTGTATTTTATCCTGATCAGTATACCCCAAACGATGGTGATCTATGGATAAGCGCTCACATCTCCACGTCGGGATTTATTTGCACATATTTATAGCCCCTGTTATGGTGAGTCCCTGCATCTCGAATTACGCAAAAGCTGATGTGATATCTTTCAGAATTCTGTACATACGTCACCATAGATGTATAACGTCTTCGCAGTTCTTGATATGGCATGAGGTCAAACGCAACTAATCCATCTTGGTAAGTTGAGTCTGCACGTGTGTTGGCCGAATGTGGATATATGCACGGGCATGGGCCCGTGTTGATCGTCGCCGTAACTCTTCTCGGTTACCTCATCCGGCTGCTGTGCACAATCCTTATCGCTTGACGTTACAGAAAGCTAACAATATCTACACATAAAATATGTTTAGCATGTTCATTCAAATGGCATTTTTCTATCTTTCAGAGCCGTATAACTACACCGCGTACGGCGATTAATAACTTGTGTTGGCGCAAAGTATTGCCCACGCGAGTAGTTTGGTGGAAACGCGTCTACAGCGACAATTAACGTTAGCCGCCGGCCACGTTGTTTGTACCTGACTTGGCACACCGCTCTTAGAACTCGAAGGATCTACGACCTACGCGTCGACGATGTCGATCAGGTTGGCGAGGGGATAACATACGGAATTTCGGCCACGGTTAGCCGCAGTAGACGTGGTGGACGATTATGAGTAATATGTGGAGGAGTGACAATCGGGTGTGGAGGAATAACAAGTGGAGGAATCGAGGTGGAGGTACGTCATATACGAAGCTATAAATGCGACCTCCTTCCACATATTCCTCACAAACTTATACATCCTCAGCTTCACTTAGCACATATCCTCTACTTCTCTCGACATGTCCCAACACGTTCTTCTCACTGGCGGTAACGGTTTCATCGCCGTCCACATCATCGGTCTTCTCCTCCAGCACGGACATACCATCACTACGACCGTCCGATCCGAGAGTAAGACCACTTATCTCCGCAGCAAGTTCTCTTCTGCTGTCAACAAGGAGCAGCTCAAATTTGCCATCGTTGAGGATATCACTGTCGCAGGAGCCTTTGATGAGGTAATCAAGAGCAACAAATTCGACGCGGTTCTGCATACGAGCAGCCCGTTTGTGTTTGACGTGTAAGTGGCACTTGGTACTATTTCTCGATAATTACTGAGTTTATATGGTGATTTAGGAAAGATGTTACCAACGAGCTGATTATGCCCGCAATCAAAGGCACCACCGAGATCCTCAAGTCTGTCAAGGCGCACGGACCAAGCGTAAAGCGTGTTGTCATCACGTCTTCGTTCGCTTCAGTTGTTGACCTCGCCCAGGGCGACCGGCCAGGATATGTATACTCGGAGAAGGACTGGAATCCAGTAAGAGCGAATTCATGGCTATATGAACAAAATGACTGACTCGTTTTAACTAGATTACCTTTGAGGAGGCACAGAAAGACACAGTGGCCGGGTACTACGGATCCAAGAAGTTGGCTGAAAAGGCCGCGTGGGAGTTTACGGAGACTGAGAGCCCTAGCTTTGAGCTAGTCACGCTCTGCCCGCCGATGGTGCGTTTGTGATTTAATCGCCCAAGTGATTCTCTTACTCAATAGTTTTACTGATAGGTTTACGGCCCCGTGCTTCAAGAGGTCACGGATATGAACAAGCTTAACACATCTAGTTCTGCGTTCTACTCGATTTTCAATGGGCAGGCAAAAGAGCTCAAGTCCCCGGGTGTTTGGCTTTGGGTGGATGTTCGAGATATTGCGTTGGCGCATGTTCATGCTATCGTGAGTATCTCTAGCCGGATCACGTATAATTCTGCTCACACTCGAAATCAAAAAGGAAAAGCCTGGAGTTGGGGGACAACGCTTCCTTGTCACTCAAGGTACTTTCAACATTGGTCAGGTCGCCGACTTTATCTGGAAGCATTATCCCGAACGCGCGCAGGCAAAAGGGGTTCCTAAGAGTGAGCTCCTAGTTGTCGGTTATGATTCTTATTCTGATCTGTATACCTCCTTTTAGGCACTCCTGAGGGGGGCTTTCCTGCTGAGGGCAACTATAGCCCCGATAACACCAAGTCAAAGCAACTCTTGGGATTGGATTACATTCCATTTGAGACCATGTTGAAGGATCAGCTCGACCAGTTTATTGCACTTGAAAAGGATCTTGGAGTAGCACAGTGATGCAGTGCCATCGATTCTCAGTGTGGCAAAATGAAATACTGTATAAAGGAATAGCATTATCTTGAAATATTTTGGTACTTTGTTGCGGGTAGACTTAATAAAATCAAACCACCTTTAAGGCCGGGGTGGTCGGTTGCATCAATTGTTAGCGCATACATTAAACTCTAATTCAAAGGCGAGTTACAAAGTGTCGCACTGTTTCCCTAGTTTTCATTATATCATGAGAGAATCAATGCTTTCAGAACCTTCTTCACCTAGGCCTAGCACGGTCCTCACAAAACTTTGTGTGGATAGACTTCGAACGAGGTTAAGACAGAAGGGACAGACGAACAATGGTGGCCTTGAAGCGCCCAGCGCCAGCATGTTTTCCAGCCTGAACACGACCACCACCCTTCTATACCATCCACTTGGGAATAGTACGATAGCATCGTGCACTACCATGGAACACCTGCACCTGAAGATAAACCTCCTTCGAGTAGATCAAGTCACCTCACGCCGATATGATCGGTTTACCCACGCTCTATATGACAGCCTTTTATAAGCTGAACGACAGGCTGGCTGCCAGACCTACCTAACCAATCCTCTCTTGCTATGTCGTCTAAGAAAGTTCTCCTCACTGGTGGAAACGGATTTATTGCTGCCCATATTATTTCCCTGTTGCTTACTCGGAGCCACAACGTCACCACAACTGTCCGTTCTGAGTCCAAAACAGCTTACCTCAAGAAAAAGTTTGCTTCAGCTGTCGAGGCTGGTCAACTCAAGTTTGCGATTGTTCCGGACATCACAGTTTCTGGCGCGTTTAACGACGTATTGAAGAGCAATTCTTTTGAGGTTGTGCTGCATACGAGTAGTCCTTACGTGTTTAATATGTGAGTATGCATGTGATTTCGGATTATCCGGACAACCTAACAGTTATACCAGCACCGATGTAACTAAGGATCTCTTGAACCCGGCCATTGTAGGCACCACAGAGATTTTGAAAGGAATCAAAGCCTATGCTCCCACCGTCAAGCGAGTGGTGATTACCTCATCTTTTGCCTCTATGGTCGATCGCAGCCAAGGAAACCGACCAGGGTATGCATATTCTGAGAAAGATTGGAACCCGGTCAGGAACTTCCTCCCATCTCAACCCTTGAAATGTACTCACGCGGCCTGGACAGATAACCTACGAGGAAGCTCAAAAGGACCCTGCGTCTGGGTACTATGGATCCAAAACGCTTGCTGAGAAGGCTGCGTGGGATTTCGTGAAAAACGAGAAGCCTGGGTTCGATCTGACTACCGTCTGCCCGCCTATGGTTTGCATCTCGCTATTGAACCTGATTTAATAAAAGGCTAACTAGTAATGACCGTGTAGGTGTATGGACCTGCGTTGCAGGAAGTCACGTCGATGAGCTCCTTGAACACTTCGAGTGCTGCTTTCTACGCAATCTTCAGTGGCCAGAAGAAGGAACTGGCAAACGCGAGTATCTGGTTGTGGACAGACGTACGAAATGTCGCTCAGGCGCATGTAGCTGCTTTTGTGAGTAATAACAAAGCCATAGTACGCAACGTTTTCTGAAGTGGAAATACACAATATCAGGAGAAGCCCGGGACCGCCAACGAGCGATTTTTCATATGCGAAGGACGATTCACTATGAACGAGGCCGCATCTGCCATCTGGAAGTACCACCCTGAACGGGCTCAGGCCAAGGCTATCCCGAAGCGTATGTACTACTCTCTCTGACACCAAATTGATGTTCAAACATCTGGAATCTCGCAGCCTCTCCAGCGCTGGAGTACCCAGCAACCGGAACGTACTATCCAGACAATAGCAAGTCTAAGTCTGTGCTCGGAATTGATTACATTCCGTTTGAAAACATGATGAAGGATACATTGGAACAATTTGTAGCGTTGGAAAAAGAATTAGGTGTGGAATGAGTAGCCAAGCTGGTGTGGGTGTGTAAATAGAGCAGAAATGAAACTATTGGAGCAGATGTCGAGAGAAGCATCTTAGTCTCGAATAATATAGTTGCTTGCTTAGTTCCTGTTTTTGCGTATTCAGTTGCCAATGTAGGCACGGGCCTAGACGGGAAAAAGAGTGCGCTGAAAGAGGGAATGAAGGTGGAGGTAGTTAGGTGGGTGTGAATCAGATGTGAACGAATGGTTAGAGTGGCTCAAATAAAATATTAGGTCAGTCTAGTCCTCTCAGAATACATGTATAAATGCTCGGGGTTTGCTATACATTTGCTGTAACACGTTCAAAGAGTGTCTAAACTCCCAGTAGAGCATAAAAAAGCATATATCAAACTCTGTTCGGTAACGTTGTAGAATCGATATGATAGATGTGTTTGGCTTGGCTAGGATTGGGTGGCATCGAAAAAGAATAGCCCAGAGCGGGTTCGAAACCCCAGCACTACCGGCAACGCTTATACAAGCCCTGGGGTTCTTGGAAGGTTATTGGCTCACTCGCTAAGCTATCTCAGGCTGTTTTATCTTCGCAGATTACTCTGCATATGGCCAGCTTGTCAATAATCAAATAACAACTGGTCGCTGAGTTTGTCTATCATGTTTGTCTGCATCAATCTATATATATCCGTTTGCGAATCGAAACTCACTCCAATGTGACTCGCAAGGATACTGTAAGATAATATTAAGCCATAGTAGGAAACAGCGGTTCGGGCAAGGTATGCATATCCTCCCTTTCCCCCCGTCTAAAACCCTCAAGACAACTCATGCTGCAGAAATCTCCGCTTTTTTGAACATCCCATGCCTCCATCCTATGCAGAAACCAGGCTGGGTCAAAGCCCGCGTCCAAGCATTTATAGCTGAACATCCCAAGGGATGGATCATCGACGGAAACTCTCAGAGTCATATAGGCACAATGGGTGCAGATGCCGCTACCGATGTGTTGTATAAGAGATGTGCTCCTATCATCTTGTTTTGATCCGTTAACCCCGCAGGCGCATACAGGGCTTGACCCTCCCTGATACTCAACTTTTTGAAAGTTCTTTTACGAAACATATCTCGAATGTCCACGAGGCAATAATCCTGTGCGCTGGCTTGCGAGGAAACCTGTTTGAACGCCTTTCTGTCAAAAAATAGCGTCTTATGGGAATGTCTAAAAAACATTCTGTTCGTCGAAGAGGCACGGCCTTATATGGGAGAATCGGTGCGCCGAACGAGGGGAAGGAAAGTGGTGGCGGTTCAGCGGGTGGGACTCAGACATGGACAAATGGTTGAAATGGCTTAGAGAAAACGTTCGGTCAATCTAGCTTTCTCAAAAAACGTTTGTAAATCCCCAATTTAATTATACACTTGATGCAAGAGACTGAAAGCAAGTCCGAACGACAAGAAAATTAATGCGAGAGTAAAGAACGAGTAAATCGAGCTGGGACCAGCAAAACTCGAATCCAACAAGATAATGATCGAAAAGAACATCCGGGCGATAAGTTACTGGGGACGCCGCGACCGAGGGCTAGTAATATCTATGCTCCCCTTGTTTAGAGGTGTCTCATACCCCGAGCCTGCATGGCTCCAAGGTCGACCAGGCATAGGAGGTTGATCTTTCTCCTCGCCGAGTCCAACATCTACACTCGGCCGCGCTCTAGAAAGCTCATCCGCCGTCCCAGGCAACTCCAACTGCTCAGGCGCAAACGATATCTGTCCAAGCGGCGACTTGATACCACGTTCCAACAATGGCACGCTCACTTCCTCCGAATCTTCCCTCGAGTACTTTGGTCGATGGTACGACGTCCCACCAAGTCCAGGCATAGACAACGGCCTCCCGTACTCTGAATCACCCACGAAGCGAATGTTCTCCCCCGACCCAACACCCGCAAAAGACAACGTCCGGTTCGCACGTGCGACTACGTCAAGGTCTCCGACCTGTCTCGGACGCACAGCCGCCCAGGACTCGGTTCCGCTGCCCAGACTCCCACTTTGCTTCCCTCCGCTCCCAGCCGCCAGTTCAACCTCCTCATCTGAATCAGGTTCGACCCATTCGCCCATCACACCCACACGCGAGTTGACCTTGTGCGGTTTTCGTTTATCCTTAATCCGACTCGAGCGAGAGCCAACAACCGTTGAGGCGTCGTCCCAGAAGAGACTGTCGCGGTTGAATGCACCAGAATGAGCACGCTCATACACCTCGTCTTTGTCGGCCTGACGTGGCGGGCGCGGGATCGCTATGCCCTCAAGACCTTCTTCGGGTTCCTTTTCTGCAGCCTGCGCAGCCGCCCGTATCCTTCTCCACCGCCGTTTCATCATCCACCACCGGAGTCCGAACAACGCAGCCGCAATACCGAAAAACGCCAGAATCCCGATGAGAGCCATGATGCCCACGCTCATCTTCTTTTCCTTTTCAACAGTGCCTGTATTGCCGTTGGATCCGCTCGACGTTCCACTCCCGCTTGACCCGGAGCTAGAGCCGGATGTGGACGGATCTTCAAGGGGCTGCCCTTGTACGCGCACGCGATAAAAATCTTGTAGAGCCGTTTCCCAGTTGGTGAGTGACATGAGACCAAGGAGAGGGCGCGAATCAGAGGGGTCGTAGAGGTTCTGGAAGACGCCGTTGGTCGGAGTGTCGTACTGCAATGCGGTGTAGACATTGCGCATAAAGGCGGCTCCAAGCACACTGATAGTAAGAGTTTCAGTGGACAGCTGCCAAGTCGCGCTGGCTGGCTTACATATCCCCAGCATTGAGCGCATCCGAAGCTTGCCATGCACCAATACAAATCCCCGAGTTTGGGTCACTGGACGAGACGTAGGTCATGTCTAGCGGGTGTACCGCATAGTCGACCCCTCCAATCTGGAACGAAGCGTTCACTGGGGTTCTACACGGAATATAATCTGCATAAACATAAATGTCAGCATAAACGCTCAACACCGGATAACACAAGCCCCAGAGGATCGGGCAACGAATGAAAAAAAGTCTAAATTTGACTTACACATCCCGTCCGACGCCGGATTGACCTGGTACGCGCCCCAGAACGAATTGGCAAGGTCGCGAGAGGTGATGATGCGTGCCCCTCCGGTATCCAGAATAGCCAACGGCCATATGGACGTCGATACCGCGCTCTTGCCAAGCGTTAGGTAATGAGCGCTTCCGGCGCCGTACGCTCCCCGAGCCTCCAATCCACGTTTGGCAGTCGTCGGGTTATCAGACCAAGCTCCGGGAGCCCAAGCAACGATATTCGTAACCTGAACGCGCCAGAAAGTATTCCCGTTGAGAGGAGTATATGAGATCTTCGAGGCATCGGGAACAACTGATTTAGGGTGGCGGCCGATCGAGAGTAGTGATGGAGTGCCTGAATTAGACTGTCCAGGGCGTTCGAGCGAAACACCAATGGTCCGACTAGAAGGCGCTGTGGAGCTCGTGAACAGGTTGGTTGAAAGAGTTCGAGCCGGGAACTGGAAACCCCCGTCGTCGTTGGCCTTTTCCCTGATGACAGAGTTGTGCTCCAATGCAAGACCGATCAGCCCGACAAAGTGAGAAGAAAGGTGTTCGTCGTTAATCTGCACGGCAGATACTGCGTGGATTATTATTAGAAAGCAGTGTTATCGATTTTGTCAGCCAAGAACTCACTCAGAGCTTGGTTTGCAACATTGTAACCGCCAAGTTGGAGGTTGTCCCAGACGATATCGCCTTGGACATATCCACTCAGGTAGCTCAGCTCAGCGGGAGTACCAGAGTCTACTGTGCTAGTTGACCATCCATAGAGACTGGTACCTGCCCGCTGGCAGTCGGTAGTCTTGCACGAGGTAGACGCAAACCAGAGATCGGAGGAGCCCGAGTCGATTTGCATCATGAATGACGAGTTACTCGCGCCAACATTAAGTGAAACAGAGTATATACTATAATGTTTATCAGCTATGGGTAAATCATTTTGGTTCATTTTGCTCACGCTTCCACAAACCCGTCGCCAGACATCGTCAAGGGAAGCACAATTCCTCCTGCACCTCCTGAACCTTCGGCCATAGTTTCAAGCTTTAGCACAGAAATATTGCAGTTGAATTATTGGGATATCCCTTTGGACATAAGATTTTTTTAAAAAAAACCAGCAAGTAAAGGAGTGAAGGTTGCGAGCTTGGAGATAGTTGGGGTCGGGACGAAAATGGAATGTGGGGAATCACCCCTCGACAAAGCACAGCCCCCAGGGTCCGCGACTCAGGGACGAGCATTCCACGAACTTAATCCACGCCATTTACGGCCAATCTGCCCGGCTCACAAATCATCGAAGAGAACTGTGCGGCCCAGGTAGCGACGCCAAAGAAACAGGTTTTTGAGGTATTTCGAGTATAAAACTTTTTTTAAAAAAAAGGACGGTAAAAATGGGAGGGAGAAGCGGATCAGTAGCATTTCAACAAGGTCTAGACCGCGCGAAGCGATATTTATAGAACTAGTTTCACTACAGCAACATACAGATACATTAACAAAACTATCAAAACAGACGTACAATACATCTCATTGATCACCAACTATTCCTCCCCAGACCTCTCTGAATTCGGCAATCGTCTCATGCCCAAGTATCGCAAACTCTACCGCCTCGAACGCGTTCTCAAACGGTGCACCAGGAACAACCAACAGTTCCGCCCAAATCTCCGCAACAGTTCGCACTCGATTCTGGAACACGCCCGTTCCAAACGAGCCTAAGACCAACTTTGAGTCGCCCCGCTGCAGGAACAACGCAAGTATACGATGCATCCTCGCACGCATGAGTTGCGTGACATGAAGCTCGACTGCAACTTCGTCTACCCGTGTGCCTTTCTCTTCGGCCTCGATATGAGCTTGTTGTCGAACAACTCCAGCGTTGACGGCTGCGCTAGTTACAACGTTTACTAGCACCGGGCTCGCCCATTGATCCCACTCGTCTCGAACCATGATGACCCCAGGCGTATAGAGCATCGAATCAGAGTAAACTCCTCTTTCAATTTGCTCGCGGTCGAGCTCGCCACTAGCCACAGGCTGGACGTGAGTGCCTCCTCTCCCCTCGCCTCCACGGCCTCGTCCTCTACCCCTTCCCCTCCCTCGCCCCCTCTGGTGATATCCATAAAATCTCTCCGCCCACTCCGAGATCAACGGCGCATACAACGTCGACGCCCTACACAACGCCTCCTCCTGCGCTTGTGCACCCGACACAAATCCTCCACCCGGATTCTTCGCAGACGCGAAGTTCAAAACACCCGTTTTGGATTCGCCCGAGGCAGGGACGTGCCATGCTCCTCCGGCGAGACCGTCTGGAATCGTTCCAAGCTCTCGTGCAGCGCCAACGGTGGATCGTTCAAGGATGGTATAAGTTGTATGTGAATGTGAAGGTGTAAAGTCCGTTCGGGCTTGAACGTCGGTCGTTTTATAGGCTGGAGGGGTCTGGTTTTGGCTTTCCCCTTGTTCGTCCTCGTCCATCAGATCCCACTCTGGACTTTCATGCCTCCTCTCCAAATCAGGGCCCTTCTTTTGTCCACCCGAACCATCCAACCCAGCACCTCCCAACCTACTCGCCAATCCATCTTCCAAGCTCTGAACAGGCCCAGGTAAATCTTTTGGAGCAAAATACGCAGTCTGACGAGAGCTCTCTCTAACTCGATCGCGTACTACGACAGTCGTCCCATCTGGTGTAGCATATCGGTGCGGTTCTTTGAATATGAGTGTCAAGATCTCGTCTGCGATTTGGGCCCGAGCTGCGCGTGCTGCTGGCGGCCCACTATGATGAGGTTCTTGGCCACGTCCTCGACCACGACCGCGACCTCTTCCTCGACCTCTGCCTCCGCCTCTAGTTTCAGATTCTTGGGAGGGTGTGTTGTCAGAGGTATCAGGTTGATGCTCTTCACCTCGTCCTCGCCCTCTTCCACGGCCTGGTCCGCCGGAAGATGATTCGCCTCTGCCTCGTGGCGTAAAGAAGTTCATGAGACTTTGCTGTTGCATTCCGGAACCGCTCATTTATAAAAGAGGTCGGGTAATGTGTTCAATCGAGGGGAATGAGAAGAGCTACGCAGAATTCGAGACAGCGAACGGCCAAGAGCTGAAGCCAGAGCAGGTCGCAAGCAAGTGTTAAATAGCTAGATATGAGTCAAGTCATTCAAGAACAATGCTATTCAAGTCATCCGAGTCATCCGGCTGAGTGGTATCAGAACGTCGGAAGACGAACAGAGGTGTACTAGCGCGTCATGGCTGTGCTTGTCATATCGTTAGCGCTTCCATGCTGTAATTTGGTCCTGTTCAGTCCTTAAGCGGAAAAGGCTGAATTCAGCTCGCAAGACGATGTATACACCAACATGGAGTTTATTTTAACCGAGTTGACCCGCATAGTCATATTTCTTATATTCGCTATACTACATGATACTCGCAAGAAGCTCCCATGTGCGTGCTGTTATCGTTGCAATTCCATTCATTCAAAGGCAAATAAGTGAGGCGACCAGACTTGCACACAGTGCCAAGCTCGGAAGATTTTATAAGTATAAAATACCTCTCTCGACAGGTTCCTCGAGGCTTAAAGTCAGGACTCGGACGAAATTGTTATCGGCTAGATTCAAGACCTAATTGGCACAACCATGCCCACAAGCTCAAGCCACAGGAGCTAGGTTTGCGCTATCCCTCTAGGGTTGGATGTAAACAAAAACAAGTATATAACACGAGAGCAATACCTGATATTTTCTTCCTCTTTTTAACTTTACCACACCCACCTCAATGAACCTGTTGTGCTTGGGCGCTGTGCTTCTACTGTCTTTTCTCGCAGTGGTGGAATGTGCTATAGAAGTAAGCACGTATTTGGCGTTTTGGCGAAGGTGGCATCCTACAGATGACGTGTGCTTAATTAATTTTCAGAGTTCTCCTGTCTTCAAATGGACTAACCGTCCTCAGAGGGAGTGGGCGTGCCCCGGCGAGGATATGAAAGGTCCATTTCATTGACTTTGCCCATGACGCAGCTGCTAATCTAACGCATACACATGGGATAGTTACCACCTTCTCAGCTGACTATATCGACATAATTATGGCTCGCCAGACTCAGCTCTGGGGTCACGACGTCCAGGAAAGCCACATTACACCCGGAGGCCACGAATCGTTCCCTCAAGACGTCCCCACACATACTATTCAAGGTTGGCCAGCGAAGGTAGTCGGTGCCTGAATCCGAATACTTTTATTCGCTTCCTGACGAACCTTACTTGGCAGGATTTGCCTGCACTATGCAGCCGCCAAGATAGGGTCGGGATGGAGCCTATTATAGTGGCTGAGCCTGGCAAGGACATACATCAGTCAGGGAGGTTCAGGGTGCTGATATCTGGTGGGTATGATACAAAACCAATGCGAGTTGGGATAGTACACGAGTACGCATTTTGCGGCCTGGTACGTCCATATTCAAGGCTAAGCGACTGCCTGTTCACTCAAATTGGCACCGGCAGGCTATACTTAGGAACGGTACCAAGGAGGAAAGCTATGAGATGTGCTGGCCTACGGGCCCCGGGCACCAAAAACTCTGGATGACTATAAATTCTTATCTCAACTACATGATACTGCTTCCCAGCGTTTTTGTAACTTATGCTGCTAGGATTTTGTAACAAGGACGACCCACGGGTAATCTTCTACACGTTTCGAACGAATTTATGCCAAGCAGAATTGGTGGATCGGTAGGCTAGAGTTTACCCATCATTGGCATATTCCCTGTATGCGACGACACTATATATAGTTCGAGCAATACTCATTTGTACAGTTGGTGGTTATAGGTTGGTACTCCTACAACCCCCCCACTCGGCCCCTATCAACCCCAAACATGAGCAAATGAAGATCTTGTTTTCGATGATCGAGACACCAAGATATTTGCCGCTTAACCCCGTCTTCCAAGAAAGGCAATGCTTTTTCAATTACGTGCTGATAGTGCCACGCGTACTTATGTTCGATATACAGCGAGGGTTTTTGTCTGTAAATACTTTATTTCCAGATGATCCACATCACAGATAAGCGCAAGTTATGTTATATCTTCTATACGTTCAGTTGCTGTTGGCGAGCGTATCTATAGGGGCTCGGTTTATTGGCGCAAAGTCTAGCCTAATCTGTTGGATAAATAGAGGTCAGCTGGTATTGTGAAGTCTGTCAGGACCAGCTGCAAAGTCCTCGGGGATGAGCGCCAGCTACAATATCCGCACCACCACGGCCACTTTCAGTTTAGTCCTTGGGGCTCCCGCTGTCATTCGGTATCCACTCGGTGCCTTGCATCTGGTATACTTCCCGTTCAAGCCGGTCGTAAGATTAATCCGAAACCCCGAATGTACCGGTTGTTGGTCCCAATTGACGGAGGAGCTATTTAGGAGCTGGCGTACGGCATGCCCTGTCGATGCTATGCACCACCCGTTGCTCGCCTATGTCCGCCTAACGCATAAAATATCCACCTTAAGGGATGAAGGTGGGGTATTGCGTATGTATGGAGCCCATGTGGTGGCCCGGAATGCTTTCCGGCCAATAAAATTACATCTCAGGAGCAGGTTGAATACAAAACTTGAGGCTTGGCTCGGCTATTTCTGGCACGTGCGTTCGAGCGCGCAATTTGAGGCTAAACAGACGTGATTGAGTAAGCCAGTGATGTGCGGGGC
>JAYRCO010000802.1:0-17118 GCA_037042815.1 Ceratobasidium papillatum
CTCCGGGGGACGCTACTCAAAGCCACGGAAAACGAGGCCTCGGGGGCTGCCCTGAGCGGCCCCGACTTCCCACAGTGGTATAGTTGTGGAGGCTGCCGGTAACTGTTGTAACTTCGCCTATTCTCGTTGCGTATATCTTATCTGGACTCGTGTGTTCTCATAACATGCTGCGTAAAATCAGAGATACTATTTGAATCGTATGACCGATCTATCCTAGTACGATAGTAGCAAGGATGCAAAACCAAGAAACTAATGCAACAGAGCGACGCAGCTACTTTTGCGTCCGAGCACCACTCTTCTCAGTCCACCCTGCACCACTGGGACTCATATACTTTGCAGAACCACTTCCGTTATTATAATCTATTGATGATATAGCTGTGAGTGGCAAGTAACACGCGAAGAGATAGAAAACTACATGTAGAACCATTTGGGTTGCTGTAGTAGTAACTTCCGTTAGAGTTGCTGGTTCCAACAAGTTATATCAGCATCCTAGCTAATAACGTATGTGGCAGTTCATGGACCACGTACCTATAGTGATAGGGATTCTGATTAGAAGCAGAGCTACCATAGTCGCGCGAGCAGTAATGGTTCCCCTTGAAGCACTTGTCAGCCAAAGAGCCATATCCGCCTTGGCCAACCTACCTGAGAATTGGTTCCGTGATTACGGTAAGTATATTCTTGTCCAGAAGGCATAATAGACACTATAAGCTAAGAATGGCTTGAATTTGAGGAGCTGAGACGACGAAGCTACGATGCGGACCTACTTGACGCGAAGGTGGAGAGGGCGAAGACAAGCGAAGAGGGATCATGCTGAGATCCCGCCTGTTTATATATTGTCTTGGAAGGAATTTAATTTCCGCGTCTGATCGGTGCCCTTTCGTTTCAATCTAGAAGGGCTGCCATCTGCTATCATCGAACAGCCTCTTCGCTCCATTGAACAATTTAGTTCGACATATGTCAGTTGATAGCCAGGGCGGGTGGTGCCCATCAAATAACCAACCGGTTATCATCTTCACAGAGTTCAGGTGTGTTATCAACTCATATCAGGATCCCCAAAATCCCGGTTGAGGCGTCATCCGTGTCCGCACCTCGACACCGAGGAAATCTTGGCCTAAGGCTTCATCTTCCTCACCCAAAAACCCCACCTTGGGGCCGGAGGCATGATCCAATTTCTCAGCGGGTAGTCCGCACCCTGAATTTAGACCCCGTGATGGCGGGCCAAACAGCACCCGATGCCCAAATACAATCCCTATTGTAGAAATAGAATATAGAATATAGAGTATATACAAGCGAGTGTGAATAAAAGTGAAGAGAAGATGATGGCTAAAGAGTAAGAGATCGCCCTTTATATACGTGTGAGCCACCCGAGTCATCCAATCCAAGCAGGTCAGTGAATGCGCATATACTTGACTCGGTTACTGACTCGAGTCTTGACTCGTTCTTCTAGAACCTTCCTGCGCTTTCTACATCTATTTTATCCATCAGAGCCCAGAACCGTGCCTAAAACGGTAAAACGCCTAATACTTGGAAACGGTCTTAATCAGGAACGTTTATCTCTCGTTCTCAAAACACGAGGTCCCGATCCCTATAGCTCTGGACTGCTTCGATCCCATTTGTCTCTAGACCTGGTGAGGCCCTACTCAATCCCAGAGGGGATATCGTAATACGAACAGGCAACACCGTGGCCACGTAGGTCGACTTGTTTAGGATCATCTAATCGAGGACGGTATAGCTTGGCGCTTATGAGATTGGAGACGAGAGGCAAAAGAAAACAGTCCGGAGCGGGTTCGAAACGCTAGCGCGACCGGGCACAGTTTTGGTGAGTAGCGGGTGCTTGGAAGATTATTCGCCCATGCACTGAGCTATCCCGAGTTATCTTCTTTTCATGTTGACTGGTTCGCATCTTAGCGTGTGCTCATGTCAACCGTTCACAGCTTTCATTTTGTTATTAACACAGAAGCTTTGTAGACCTAGTTTCAACAATTTCATCTGGTCTGGATTGTTCTTGCAAAATGGCCGAGTAAATTCAATCAAAAATCACATTTCAGTCTCTCCAGTTCGTTCCGGCAAACACAGCTACAATAAAGCAATACTACATCGTACCAGAGGAGACAGCTACTTGGACGAGCGAGATCCATTGCTCTCGGTCCATCCTCCACCGCTTGGGCTGGTGTAATTTGCGGATCCGCTTCCGTTATTGTGGTCTATCAAAGCAAGCAAGTCAATTACGGGCCAGATTCAAACCAAAAAAGATCATACAGCTAGAGCCATCGGGGTTACTGTAGTGATAGCTTCCATCAGAGTTACTACATGTGAAAGCTTTGGTCAGCATCTCGACTCTAAACGAAAATGTGGCTCGTAGGTCACGCACCTATAGTGATAAGAGTTC
The DNA here is from genome assembly GCA_037042815.1 of Ceratobasidium papillatum. Taxonomy (NCBI): domain Eukaryota; kingdom Fungi; phylum Basidiomycota; class Agaricomycetes; order Cantharellales; family Ceratobasidiaceae; genus Ceratobasidium; species Ceratobasidium papillatum. The sequence continues at coordinate 2,390 of JAYRCO010000802.1, forward strand.
TGGTTGGAAGCCGAGCTGCCATAGTCGCGAGAGCAGTAGTGATTACCCTGGGTGATAAACTCAGCCAAACAATCAAGTTCGACGTGATATACTGTACATACCTGCGAGTTCGTACCAGAGCTGCTATAGGAGTATCCCTTTCCAGAAGGCATAGTGAATAGTATCTATAAACTAAAAGAAGCAGTTGAGTATCACGATGAAGGGCGAGCACAGCGCGGAATCGACCTGCCTAGTTATCGTAAGAGTGGATTGGATGTGGTGGATGAGAGAAAGAGATAGAGTGGGAGCCGCAACGCTTTATACCCCTCTCGGAGCGAGATTTACCCCTTCCGGTTTGTAATCGAGGACCCCGGTTACTTTATCACATCCGCCAATCAAAACATAGAAACAAGCTGTTGGATTGTGGGATCGGAGTTTCAATTACAGGCATTATCTGCCATTATTCAAGATGCTACCTACTTCGGCGTGCATGTTATTTGTCTTTATTTGTCCAGCCAAGGCTGTCCTGTTCGCCATTCCATGCGCCCGACTCTTATCATACTTTTTCGAAGTCTCTATTCATTTCTTTCACACCTCACTACCTTTGCTGAAACATTCTCAGTATTTGGTTTTATGTGTCTGGCTGATTTGCTTTATCTTGAACATATTATCTAATCTGATATGATCTCATTCATCAAAGCTTATATTCGGTTCACGTTAATATACATAGTCGCGGGAAAGCGGGTATTGATCCATAGAGCGCGGCTACTTGAAGTACGTGCGAACGCCATCTTTCTCCGTCCATCCTCCGCCGTTATGACTAGTGTACCTCGCAAAATTCCTACCGTTGTTATAATCTGTAGAGATCACGCATATCAGTGAGTGACAAACAGTACAGAATGAAGTAGTAACGCACATGTTGACCCATCTGGATTACTGTAGTAATAACTCCCATCGGAGTTGCTAGTTGCAATGTCCTACCAACATTAGCCAAAAACAGACATGTGACTCATGAATCACACACCTATAGTGGTAGGAATTCTGATTGCGAGCAGAGCTACCGTAGTCGCGCGAGCAGTAACGGTTTCCCTCCAAGGTGTTGTCAGTCACGGAACTATATGCTTGCCTGAACCGACCTACCTGAGCGTTCCTCCCATGTCGGCGGCAAGCGAACCCTCTCCCAGTATCCATGGTGAATGCTACAATCTAAAAGAGTCTGTGAGCAATACTTGGGGGAGGGTAAGCGACGCTGAGGCCGACTTGTTTGGTTGTGGGGAGAGTCAAATGTCGGAGTTAGAACAGTAGACACGGCTATTTATACCCCTTTCGGTTCGCTATTCGGGACCCCAATTGACTCGATCGCTTCTATGGACTTGCGCCATTCTCATTGACTCGAGAACAAAATTGATTGGCGGATTTGCGCCCCCCGATTTGGCAGTCGTATGTACGCAAGCACTCAGCCTCGTTGTGAACTATCTTGAGCTCTGTTCTTTTCTTGTTGGCTGGTACACATCCGAACTGTGGCCCCTAATATAGTTCACATACTCATATCAAAAAGTCACTCGCTACATTACAATCAAAAACCCATTCGTCTGTACGCCTGTAAGTACTACAAAAGCGGTTAGAATTATCATAATTGCATCTTGTACATACTCAGTAAGACGACAACGGACTAAATCTACTCACTAAGCTTTCGAAAGGGCCCTCGATTTATTGAAACATTAGCATATATAAGCATCATAAACCCGTGACACGACAGTACTACATTACACTAGGGGGTGATATAGCTACTTGGACGAGTGTAATCCATTGCTCTCAGCCTATCCTCCACCACTTGGGCTGGTGTAGTTCGCAGACCCGCTTCCGTTATATGTTCGGAGTTTGGGTTGGAGGCGGAGCTACCGTAGTCGCGAGAGCAATGATGATTACCTTATAGGAGAGCTTTAGCCAATGAATCAATGCTGATACAACATACATACCCGAGAGTTTGTGCCAGAGCTGCTGTAAGAGTATCCCTTTCCGGAAGGCATGGTACTTATAAACTAAAAGAGCCTACTGAGCGTCATCATGAGGGACGATTGCGATTCAGAATCGACTGTCTTGGTTATCGTAAGAATGGAGTGGATGTGGTGGATGGGAGAAAGAGATAGAGCAGAAACCTCAACGCTTTATATTCCTTTTGGAGCGAGATTTACCTAATCGAGGACCCTGGTCATTCTTCGCACCACCAATCAAAACATGGATCGACGAATTGGGGTTTCATGACCATGTGACTTATGCGCTCTGGCATTGTTATAACATTTCCATTTTTGACTTGGTATCGATCCCAGCTGATCTATGTATTTCTATCTCAAATATTTTACCCAACCCTTATGTACAACCGAGCAAATGTCCAATTTATATTAATGTACATGTTTGCGAGAAACTGAGAGTCAAGGAGAACGGCGCATTCACTTGTAGTACGTACGAGTACCGTCCTTCTCCACCCACCCTCCACCACTTGGCTTCGTATATTTTTTGAACTTGGCCCCGTCATTATAGTCTACAGATGGTATGTGTATATTAATGAGTGGCAAATGTTGCAGAAGAAACTGAAACGCACATTTAGACCCGTCTGGGTTGTTGTAAAAGTAACTCCCATTAGCATTACTGGTTATAACAGTGTTATTAACACTAAAGAAAGTGTGGCTCATTAGCCACCTACCTGTAATGGTATGCGTTTTGGTTGGCAGCAGAGCTACCATAATCGCGCGAGCAGAAATGATTCCCCTGCAGGAGCTGTTAGATGAAGAAAAACAATTGCCTTAAACACGCCTACTTCTGCATTCTTGCCATGTTTGCGGTAGGTAAACCCTTTTGCAGAAGACATGTTGAATGCTATAAAACTAATGGGTCTGGTGAGCACAATGTAAGGAGCACTATACAAGGAGGGCCAAAAGCGACGCGAGAACAACTTGCCTATCTGTCGTGAGAGCGAAACGTCGTAGGTGATAGAAAGAGACAGAATAGAGGCCGCAGCTCTTTATACCCCTTTCGGTATGTTATTGAAGACCCCGATCACTCTTGTTGACTCGAGCACAAAGTCGATTGGAAGATCGGCGTTTTGAGCACGTGGAAATAATCTCTCGGTTATCAATACGCAAGCTCTCGACTGCGTCACGGCGCATAGAATTGCACAAAAAAATCAAGTACATTAATACCGACTGGCATCAGACCCCGTAAAGAAGAAGAATAAGATTAAGAGTATCCCAACAGTCCGTTATACCTTGCCATGGTATGTCTCCTTCATCGGCACCTCGTCGCTTACTGCATCCCGTGGCCCGTACTTCTCCAACTCCCTCCGTCTCCAGATACGGTTACGAACCCAGGTTATACACCAGACGACACTGAAAAGCACCACTGCCGCAGCGGCAATGCCAACGATATAAGCGGCGAGCATTGCGCCTTGCTTTTTGGGATCAAGGAAGGAGTAAGCTAAAAGAAGTTGGAATGAGCTTAAATATGACCCGAATCTCAACGAATCACGTACTGTAGAACCCTTGCGTCGCGTGCGTGATGTAAGCTACACCAAGGTATCCTCCCAAAAGTACGATCAAGAACGGAACGTGCGTCCATGGCATTGGGCCGGCACGAGTGAACAACACCTCGAACAGCGCAAAGCCCGAGTTCATCGCGTGCACAGTAATGTTATTCCAGCCTATTTAAAATATTTAGAATCGGCTATGGGAACTTCCCGGAATAACCGCTTACTTGAATAACGAGATTGGAATGTTGAGGAACCCGCCAACAGTACCCAATAAACGACAGTGACGATGAAAGCTAGGACAAGCACTATCAGTATGGTAAAATTTTGTATTCAGAGGAAGACATACGAAATGTCGTAACCGTAGACCACAAAAGAAGATGCAAAAACTGCAATAATCGTGGCCACCTTTGTAGAGGGTATTCATATCGAGCACTCGACTGGGTATGAAAACGACGGGCATGTCGAGCATAGGCTATGGTCTGCACGGATGCAGCGCACATATACGAGCAGAGGCCGATATAGGATAGGTTGGTGAAGTAAGAGAAGAAGCTGATACACATGTAAGCGTCCGTTACCTCAAGACCCAAATGATATGCTCACCTGTCAATAGTATCTATCTCGACACTCTGCCATACTACGTTGACAACTAGAGCCGCCAAAGAGTAAAGTGCCAAAGCTGATCGTATGACAGCAAGTGTTCCAGGAGAAAAAATGTGCGAGGTCACAAGAGTACATGTTGGGTCGAATGGAGTTTGCACTCCAAGCGAGGCGAAAACGCGCATCGATCGAGTAGGTCTTAGCGGGGTATACACTGGCATAAGATGTAAAGTTGAAAAAGAGCGAAACCCGACGTCTCTAGCTTATAGAGACATGGGGGGCAGAGTACGGGCAGTGGTAGATGTGGAGGAGGCGGGGTGAATATTTAAGTTTGGCGCCCACGTGGATCTGGTCATCTTCTCACGTGATACTTCAGGTACGTACATTCACATTGCTGCGCTGCACAGTGTTGTTAAGAACCCCATGAACTTGCCGACCCGTTCGTTCGTTGGCTGCCGTTCGTCGATGACTAATGAACTCCAACGTTAGCGTTGGTTCTTCGATGACGCGGATGGATGGACTGGCAAGATCGTTGGCGCAAACGATACTTTCCCAAACTGGATGTATGATACATATAACTATCTTATTTCAAACCGTTGACGACGAACGAACTTTTTTCCGACGCGTTGGCTCCACCGACGGACTTTTGATAAACCCCGGGGTTGGTGGGGTGGTTAACAACACTGGCGCTGCATAACAACAGAGGTTCAGCCAGTGTTCAACCAGAACCATAGTTGGATATTTGAACCTGTCAGAATCTTCGCCAAAACTGCTCAAAGATACTTTCTGTATGTTCAAAAAAAACGCAGGCTATATCTTGAGCGCTGGGTTTATGTCATCTCTTATCTGCGCAACCCACCCGATGACTCGATGATCCATCTAATTTTGTCTAACACACATCGGCAGATGGCTGATTAATTTCGATGTGGAGGCCTTGAAATCGGCAGCTTCGGCAACCATTGTGTGATACAATCCTGGTGAACAAAGCTTTTGATTCTCTGAAATGAACCTCGAGTCAGAGCATTCAGCAAACTACCAATTCGATGTGAGGCTGTATGTAACGCGAACGAGGACGCACAAGGCCCAGGGTTTCACGGTAAGAGTTGTGAGTTAAGTTGAAAGATACCACCTGAAATGCTTGTGACTGATTTTATACAAGATATATGCATACCTACGATCTCATCTTTCGACATGACCGAGATCAGGTGCCCGTTTAACTTTAGAAACGGCGATCACGCTCTGCACTATTGCTCCCATCGAATCGCCTTTGAACCCGACTGCCAATCGGATCTTGCGCCAAGTATGGATTAAACACCGGGCCTTCTCATCTTAGATATATAACGCGTCGTTCTAACGTTTGTTTGCCTCGAGCATATCTCGAAGCTCCTCAGTCAACCCGCTCCTGTCCCTTGGTCAAACGACTATGTCCCGTGAATATAAATATTTGACGAGTACGTGCATCACCTACGCCAGACATATACAAGCTAACTCAACGGACTTTGTTCGCCGATTTACACAGCTAAGCAAGTCGATTTCTTTATGAACCACGGCTATGTGGTCATTAAGAATGCTCTAAAGGTACTGACGAACACCCCAGATTTGATCGATCTCACTTCTTTCCCCATATGTTCTAGGAAGAATGGATCGAGCGCGCAACTCATGATGTATGGATCCGTCTGGGAGTCGATCCGAATGATAAATCAACCTGGAAAAACGAAAGGGTGAACCAGCCTTGGCACCGCCGTGTGTTGGCCAAGGATGTAGCTCCAGCAGCATGGGGTGCCATTTGTGAGATTGTAGGAGGCGAAGAAAGAATTGCGGACTATTGTAAGGAGTGGCGCGATGGTAAGCAGACTATATTGCCTTGAGGCATTAATGAAACTTAATTTGTCTAGGGCTCATTACCAACATGGGGCTAGACAAGTGGGAAGCAGAAGAAAGCAGCCCACGTGAACTGGATAACTGGTTCGAATCTTTCACCTAGAAGTCTTCCCTTCTCGATCACTCACCACCAACAGGCACTGCGACGGAGACTTCTTTCTTCATTTCCTCGACTCCCCGGAGCAGGGTCTATTGATTATACCGCTTTATAGCGATATCAAGGTTAGACTCCTTCTATTCGATCTGACTATTTTGTATACAATGAAGTTTATGCCCTCACAGCCGCGTGGAGGGGGCACCTATATAGCAGAAGATAGCGTCGGAGCCATCGCACGTTGGTTGAGGGATCATCCGGAGGGTGTGCTGCCAGGGTTGGGTTCAGGGGAAAATAAATTCGATTTTCTTGCCAGAATGAATGAGTGTAACACTTTCACAGAAATGACAGGAGGTATGTTTTGGTCGGCTATTAAGAGCCTGCCGAGTGACTTATACTCATCTTCGTAGAACGTGGAGATGTCATTCTTTTGCATCCTCTAATGCTTCACTCTGCCTCGAGAAATCACACACGCTCTGTGCGCTTGATCACCAATCCACCAGTGTCCCTCAAAGAACCTTTCAACTTTAACCGACAGAATCCAGCGGAATTTTCCTTGGTTGAACTGAAGACACTTAAAGAGCTTGGAGTTGAGAAGTATAATTTTACTCCTGCAATTCCTAGACAGAAGATCACACCGAAGCGCTTGGATGTTCAAACTAAACTCTTGGCTGAAGAACTTGAACGTAAGTCGATCGCTTTAGTCTGAGCTCGACTCAAACGTTGAGAGGTTTTTAGGGATGGAGGCACATGCTGCAAAAACGGGGGCTCCGATTGATTCTGAGCATGCTGGTGTGGAACCCGAGAGGCTTAAGGAGTCGTTGTCGCCTCCCATGGTCAAAGTCGCCTAGAGTGTTTTGGGTAATGAGCCGTTGTTGAGTCCCTTATGTATCAAAAATATTCAATTGAAGCATGCTCATATGTGACACTGAGCCGCGTGTGCTGTATCTGATAGCATATATGCGGGCTCTATCGTAGATCTATCCCTGCGCCGTGCAAATCCGATTTCCATATTGGCCACCACCCTAAAAACATATTTGAAATTGAACATGAGTCTTGCGAAGTCGCGTTGTACCTAATATCTATCTATCTATCGTCAGTAATCAGCTTAATCTCAACCACAATCACCCTTACCCCAACTGCTTTCTCTCGCCAGTACTTAGAATTTTTTGACATGGAAGTACTCACTGGATATCTACCCAAAATATTAGAGTCTGGCGGGACAACCGAAGTTGAATCGTCTAGCCCATCAGAGGAACTCTACGTCTATAATCTGTTTTTTGATCTCGGAAAACACGCTGACGCGTCTGGTGAAGTTGCTAGTTTCAATCTTGGGAGTCCTGGCTCTAGTGTCACTGGAGGGGTGCACTTGAGCAGAGATAAGTACGCGTCTTTAACGAGGCGATGTAGGCAACATAATTTTAACCCTTGACCTCTAGATGCTACTGGCTATTTGCTCGTCCGTCATACTCGCTTCCGGCTAACACTGATACCCAGATCCTCATACTCCGTGGCTCAAGTCATGTCTTGGTTATACTACCTTTGACTACTGAGTCGTACTTAGGCGCTCTTCGTGGACCAATGTTTGAACGCGAGCAAGGCTCAGTTTTTATAAGATTCGAGAAGACTACCGGATTCATGGGAGCCGGGAAAGCAGTGGCTGCTGTCTCTCAAGATATCAACCTCGCTCTGAAATCAGTAGTCAAACATGCGCGGTCCATCCTTAGAAAGGACGCTAGCCCTTCTAGCATACCTACGCTGCCGGAAAATCTGTTAACATAGTAAGCTTCGAAAACACATACAATTCGCTGTCTAACAGTGTAGCTTTCTAGCTGCACCTGGAACTCTCTTCAACCTCCAACCCCGACTAACGCAGCCTCAGCATTGGAAGCCCTTCAGCATTTTCACTCGCTAGGCGTCCAACCTGCTTCATTCTTGATAGACGATGGATGGCAACATGTGAACTCCTTTAGAACACTCCAGGAATTCGACTCTCCAGCCTCGTTCCTCGGGGAATACAAAAATCTTGCCGAGGTCGTTAAAACTGCGAAAGAAAAATGCGGAGTGCGCGATGTAGGCGTTTGGCACACCATACAAGGTTACTGGCTAGGTGTAGACACGAGCAGATTTTCAGGCCGATACAAGCTGGTGAAGGTCACGAAAGACGGGTATCCTGGACCTTCTGAACCCGCTGGTTCTCAATGTTAGTAGCGACACTTAGAGTGACGATGTTATTGACGTTAACAAATGACTAGACTATATCCCACATCCTGACTCTGTCGAATCATTCTTCCGAGACTACTATGCGGCCCTCCATGCAGCCGGCATCACCTTTACCAAATGCGATAATATGGCTTCAATTGACCACATCGTCTCGGCGATTGAAGTCTCATTCCCCAGCTCTCGGAGTGTGGAAGTGACAGGAAAGCCAGTGGACGTATCTGAACTCCGAAACGCATATATACGTGCCGTCAAAACTGCCGCTCGCGAATCATTTGGCGCAGAGAACGTGATTTGGTGCATGGGCATGACTCCTCGTCTTTTGTTAGGGGAAGTGGGCCTCGGAGGAGATGGTATCAAGCGGACCTGCAGAAACAGTGATGATTGTGAGTTGAGCGCCTCGTTATAGCAAAGCTTCAGTATACTGACATAGCTACCCAAAAGATTTTCCGAACGAGCAAGATTCGCACGGATATCACATCTATGCTAACTCGTAAGACTAAGACTCACAAGAAAAAAATGATTATATTTATATCCTCCTCTCAACAGGCTAAATGCGCTTCTTTTAAACAACCTTGACGTGCGCCCAGATTTTGACATGGTTAGTAGATTTGGTCTCCATAGGGTACTATTGACACTCAAATTATTTGCCTACAAGTTTCAAACACACGCATATATATCCCCACAAGGCGTCCAAACTACTTCACATCTTGGTCTCGCTCAGGTATGCTGACTATTAACGATGGGCCTAACATGCTCGTACTAAAGTCACCTCAGGCATCATTCCACGCCTTGTTCCGTGTCTTTGGGACAGGTCCAGTGACAATCACAGGTCTGTCGCCCCCCTTCCTCTCGCTAAAACCTCTTACGAAGGTCCACTTGAACATGATAGATGTACCAGGAAAGTCAGACCCCAAAATTCTGCAGAAAATCGTCGGCAGCGTATCTCCCACATCTACGTCCCCAAGTCTTGTAGTCCAAGCTTCAGAGCCGTTTACGGTCACCAACGATATTCTAGAGTCTTCGGTCTTGGACGGTGGACATGGCAAAGGCATTAAGTTATACGTGGATAACACAATTGGGATTTGGAATGTTCGAGGGTGGAACGGAAAAGTGCGGATTTTATTTCTGATGTTTTCGAAAGTTTTGTGTTGATGGTGAGGATTTTAGGTTGTCGAATTCATCAACCCCGGAGATATCGCTCATGCATTGTCCCTTCCGCCAAAGTCGGCCCCGCCGCCAGTCGTCCTCTACATTCAATCGAGTAACACGCCGAACGAGTCGCGCACCCTTCTATACGGCTCCACAAAACCGTTGCATCCTCCTTCTCCCGTCCGGGTGGACCTCGACACACTCGGATGGGCCGTCATAGGCGTGGCGCCCATCGAACAAGAAGCACAGGTCGCATGCCTAGGGCTAGTTGACAAATATCTCTCCTCTCGGGGCGTGGAGAAAACGGAGTTGGCCGCGGGGAAATATACTGTGCATGCGAGGTGCAGTGGGAAGCTTGGGATTTGGATTGGGCCAGATGTGAAGATTGAACGCGTGAGCGTATCTTTGATTAATGATGGTAGCGCGAAGGGGGTGGAACAAGATGCCGAGATTGAAACTGAAGAGCTGGCGAAGGGAAAGGTGATTACGGTCCAGGTAAAGGGACGGAGTGAAGTAGTGTTCGAGGTTGCATAAACGTGTTGAGCAGTAGTAACGCATTAGAAATGAATGAAATAACAAGTACATGTGATATTGATTGATCTATTACCACGGTTCACTCACAACAAGAACCAAACTATCCCGAAAGCAACAACCAGCCCCCAATAATATTCGAATTACTTTCCCCCTCGCTTCGTGAGTGACTTCGGCTTTGGGAAAACAAGTGGTACGGTTAGGACGGCACGTTTTTCCTCTCCTGTTCCCTGGATTTTACATCCTAAAGACTTGAAGTACGTGGTTAATCTAGGAACTCGTGAGCATTCGTGTTCGCCAAAACAGGTGCAGGCGATACGCACTTGGCAGGTGTAACTTTCAAGTCGGTGGCAAGGTTGCCAACAGGTGTCGAGTAGGAATCGACGCGTAAGCACAGCGCGAGGAAATACGTTAGAAGCTTGGTCTCAGTTTGAGTGGTCACGGTTGGGCTATTGAGAAGAGAAACCATTAGGCGACGAGCCAAGATAATGGTAAAGCATGGTTGCACTCACTGTCCTCCACGAGCAGTCTCTGTGAATCGTTCAATTAGCCCATCAAAGATCACGTCCGATACCATGGTCGAGTCGAGCCGTTCTCGCAATGCGCCACGCGGGTCCGTCCCCGCCTTGGCCAGTGTATGGCCAGCCGAATTACGAAACGCCAAAAGTATGGATGCGTAAATCAATGATTTTCTATATCCAAATGAGAACCGTGAACCTCGGAGAGAAGTTTGGGACTCACAATCTTGATTTGGAAATAGTCTCTCCCGTCGCAAACATTTGCGTCAGGCGATGGTTAAGCCATGAACTATGCCGGAACGGTAATAAAGCACGACGTTCCTGCGACGAACTAGCGGCACTGAATGGCTGCACAGATATTGATTCGAGCTCGGAAGAGGGAATAATGTTTGATAACGGGTAAGCCTCGGCTGGGGTAGTAGCAGATGTATTGGGGGTAGGGATCAGTCGGGTCGAGAGAGCAGCTTCTGCCACTTCGTCTGTGGAGAATATCAGGCAGATGCTCGCAGATACAGCGGACGAATGCTGACCTTTTGTTGGAAGCGCACTCGTTCCATCCCGAACACTCTCTACAACAAAATCTTGCACATCCTTCATCGCTGTGACGTCGACCCTGTTCCTCTCTGCAGCTCTGATGGCAGCCTTTGCCTTCTTCGTACCAAATGCTTCTCCTAAGACATTCCGAGCTTGTGCGCGCTGTGCTTGAGATACGACCTGGGGTTCGAGATTCTTAAGTGCCTTGACTGTGCGAGTAAGATCGTAGAGTGGGGCAGGACGAAATGTAACGGTGTTGTTTTTTCGATCATGAACTGCGAGCAAGTATCTGTGTCGAGCAAAATTTAGTGAATCTCTACTTGGACTGAGGAGATATACGAACTGGCAAGCATATCCTGTACTACCAGCAAGGAGATCCTGGTTTGTGCTCACATACTCTATCTGCGGAGTTTCAGACACAAGTATGGTAGACAGTTTTGATTTGTCGGCGGAACGGGCATTGGCGCCATATACGTGAGCAGGAGTCTCGTCGGGAGGTGCGAGTGAAGGGAAATGTGCTATCATTGGTGAGTGAACATCGGCCTCCAACCGAATAACTGATGGCCTACCTAGAACTGGACCGAGCTTAGATGATGAAGCCTCAACTATTGTGACTTTGGCCGCAGTTGTTGAGTCGTTTGTATCTGCGCCGCGTTTGCGTTTGAGTCCTGACATGGTTATCGAAATTATTGCGCTGGTCACGTGGGCCATGCTGACATCATTCTGGCGCTCTTTTGGTGCTGGCTAGTTTCTGAACAACTTGCGGCTTTAATCATTACCACGACATACGCATATAGAACAAGTACTAGGAATCTGGTTTAACATCAAGAAAAGAGCGATTGTCATGCTGCCTCCTTGCCCAGGCCCCCCATTTTATCTGCCTGTTTCTCGCATGCAGTATTGAATGCGATGAGACTAGTAATCGGGCACTTCGGTCGCTTTTCAGGTGCCTAATAGATTCAGGAGCCAATAAAAACGCCACATACTCAATACATTAGAAGTCTTCGTTCTTCGGCTGCATAGCTTCCATCAAGACGTCATTTTCGGCCATGCTTTCTCGCTATATAAAGCCTCCCCACCTCTATAGAGTAACACGACAACACGGTCATTTACCTCCCGGCCAACCATGAAGCCAAACGTCTGTTTCATTTTAGGTGTCTCAACTGTGATAGGATCAGTAGCAGCTCTGGACGTCGGGGCCGGAATCAACGTGACATTACCTCTCGGTTCCAAGTATCTTTCGACTTGCGAGGCTATCGGCAAAAAGGTTTCTGGGGTTTACTACCTTGGTATGAGGGGGGTTTCAGGTCTGCTACATGAAACAATGCTTAATTCGATTGCCCGAGTAGGTCAAGTCTTATATCTCAAAGGGAATAGCCACTGGGCTTCGTCAAGCGATCAAAACTCAACATGCGTTGTTGAACCCGCGAGTGCGGCTGATGTCTCCACAATTGTAGGTTTTTACGTTGTGGAGGATCTGTGCTAGGACTTCATGATTCACGCTTGACAGATAAAAATTGTAGGCAAGAACCGAACACCATTTGGTATACGCTCTGGCGGGCATGCCACAAATCTGGGTTTCTCATCCACTTTGGGAGTTCAAATCGCGTTATTCAAGCTTAGCCAGGTCATCTATCACCCTAATTCACTCGCAGCAGACGGCTCGGTTGGGACAGTCGGAATCGGTTCTGGTTTGGTGAGCCTTCGTGGTTACGGTTTTTGTAGAACTGATACTCATCCAAAAAAGATCTGGGATGATGTGTACGCGGCGCTCGAGCCTTATAATGTGACTGTGGTTGGAGGGCGCGCGACTGGAATTGGCGTGGGTGGATTCATACTCGGCGGAGGTTATAGTTTTCTCAGTAACCAATATGGGTAAGGATGTTCCAATATGCTTGAGAACCCTCAATAACTTTACATCCCTTAGACTCGCTATCGACAATGTTGTCGCCTTTGAAGTTGTTCTTCCCGACGGTACCATCACCACTGCGACCAAGGATGTTAATCCTGATTTGTTCTTCGGGTTAAAGGTACAAACTGAAAGCTTGCCTTCGTCTTATATTCTAATCATCTTGCGTTTAGGGCGGTTTCAATAACTTCGGGATCGTTACTAAATTCACGCTCTTGGCGTACCCTCAGAGCCAGGTTTGGGGTGGAGTGGAAACCTTTGCTCAAGACCAGCTCCCGGCAGTAAACCAAGCTACAGTCGATTTTATTGCCAACGTTACGGATCCAAAAGCGGCGATTATCCCTTCTACCTTCACTAGCGTAGTGAACGGGTTGCAGGTAAGCTTGTTGTGCGCCTACCATCTAATCCTCTAATTTCCGTTTTAATGACAGAGTACTGGGATATCTCTTCTACTATTCTATGATGGTCCAACCCCGCCAACAGGGATATTTGAGCGTTATACGTCTATCTTAAACACTTCGTCGGATGTTTCAACCAGGAGTATGAGTAGCCTTGTGAGATCCAATCCAGCAAATGGGACATATGGTCTCAGGCATGCCTCCATTACTTCCATCCTGCTTACATGAACTAATACGATACTCTTATTAGGACTACTTTCGCAACTATCTCTCTGAAAACATATACACTTCCTCTGCTCGAACAAGTTCAGAACCAAAGCACGGTACGTACCTAGCCAGATTCTGCGATTGGTTCCACCGAAGTTCAACTGTTCCTAGTTTTGGGGTGCAAAAACGTCTCTGCATGGAGGGGTTCTAGTTTCGTACTCTGTAGAGCCATTCCTACCTTCGATGAGCAAGAGAAGTAAAGGTGGAGCATACCCTCACGATGAATTTCTTGTCCCTCTCAACCTCGACTGGTCCTGGATTGGTAGTCCCAACGACAAGTTCATCATCAATGCAGCCAAGAAGAGCGCACAGGTTATCTTGGACCAAGCTATAGCGGAGGGGCAAGATGTTGCCGGATCCAAGCAAATTAAGTATGGGAATTATGCGGCTGCGAATGAGGACTTGAAATCGTGAGTAGATCTTCTACACTTGGGCTTGGACAACAACCTATTTGACTGTTACCAGGATTTATGGCTCTAACCTTCCTCGCCTTCGAAATATCAAGCAAAAGTACGATCCGGGTAACATCATGTCGTTAGCAGGAGGATATCGCTTCTAGCACACCAAGCCCTGAGTAAAAGTGATATAAGGAGCGTAATGTTCGAGCTTTCCATAATGTTAGTTACCCGCTGAAATAAAGTATATCACACTCCGGCGATTACACCCCAAGGCGTTGTATAGAGTTATCTACAAACTTCTAAAAAATGGATCATTTCAGTAGCTGCTTACGCAAGGGTAGGCTCATATGCATAGCTCTCACGACTATAAAAACTCTGGGTTTGTGTTTGGATATGCACCTCGAACGAAGAAATCCATGTCTACAGTATTCACTTTGGCCGGGTAAGTAGCCAGCTAATTAAGAGATAAAACTTCAGCTTAGATCAAATGGCTACTGGCCTGACTGACTGTGCATATATTCTGTTTCATTTATCTGGAAAGGGAGTGCAAAGCGCTTGGCACTGGGAGCACTAACAGGCGCCAGGCGGTTCGATCGAAATTGATGAAAGTCACGTGCCGCTTGATTTTGAGTTCGCCCACTCCCGATGTCCCTTCCTCGTCTCGTCGCCCGCTCTGTCATCCAAAGACGAGCTCCTTATGCTCTACAGCCCTCCATACGATACAT
>JAYRCO010000803.1:0-17080 GCA_037042815.1 Ceratobasidium papillatum
TATTAGGAAGTTGATCGGCAACTAAAAACGTACCTTTTTCCAGCCTTCGGGGCCCCAGGTTTTGCTCTTTGTGCGCTGGCAGAGATGGGCGACGTTTTTGATGACGGCGTTCATGGTCTTGACGAACAGGATCTCGTCCTCGTTGTACATTGTCATGACAATAAAGAGTTCGGTTTGCCGGTTCATGAGATAAGGCCGGAGCGAGTATCGGGAGGTGGCAAATTCGTCGGGGTCGCATGTAGCCGCGGTGTATCGCATGTGGGTCTGTTCTTCTGCGGTCGTGCCAGAGGGGATGATCGAAGAGGGGACCGGCATGTCGAGCACAAGGTTTCCTTGCTTCAGTTCTACTCGACGGACGGACTACAATAACTATCAGCTATTGTCATAAATACAAGCTAGGACTGCTCACCCGACGCTTCATCATCTTTTCACGAGCGGTCGAGTATCCCGAGTTGGAGTACTGGCTCCCGCCCATCGGCGGCCGCAACCCGCCTCCCAGACCAGTCTGGTACTGCTGTTGCGGGGGATAATCGACGATTCCTGCGGCGCCGTTGTACGGAAGCTGGGGCACAGACGGGATCTGGGACATCTCGTATTGCTTGTTGTACGGGTCGAGGTGCGCCTGGGACGTATACGTCTGGTACGACTTGGTGCTCCGGCTGTCCCATTCAGAATGATCGTCGGTCGAACGAGCGGCATTTCCGTAGGCCTGTTGTTGGTACGGCTGCTGATACTGTTGAGAACGCTGATTGTAAGCCATGTTTGGGTCGGGGGAAAGAGGGTGGTGAGAGGTAGGAGAATGAGCGCGGTAGGCGGGTGCGTAAGACGGAGCCTGGCCTGTCAAAGGCGGCTGGTAGGAAGGAGCGGCAGGGGCGAACGGGTCGCGGTCCAGACGGGGCGTCGACGGCGACAGCGGGCTCGCGTACGAGTTGGGCGAGTGGTGGGGAGAATACGGCGGATGCGACGCCTGATATCCGTTGTGATACGCCATGTGACTAGCGTTGCTAAGCAATCATATATCAGCCCGATTCGGAAGTTGCTTTTGACGTCAACGCCTACCTGTGGTATAATGTCCTGGGCGTTGGCGGCGCGCCTCGAGTCGACGTTGAACGAGGGTGTTGGCTGAAAACCGATAATGAAACGGCTGCGCAAATTCACGTAATCTGTCAATTATCCTGTCAGCCCTGAAGCCAAGCGCCCGGCATCTCGGTATTTGCGCTCGGCTCCGACGCTTGGGAAATGGTCACGCCAAACGTCAGAGACAACCAGGATCCAATTCATAAGCGCTGGGACTGGCTTATGCGTGGCCCTCGGCGTAGCCACAGGTCAACCAAACAAGGCACAGGTATCTTCTTCTAACCGTCGAGACGACAGTCCGCCAAGTTGATTTTAGCGAGACGTCGATCAACCAGCCTCTCAGTGTTTAAGAAGCACAATATGCGATTTGATCTCTAACACACGAGACTATGTTCAGCAGGAGTTACGACAGGGCGAGATTGCTACTTGGTGAGAACGTAACCGGCGACGTAGCGCAAACTATGATTCACTTGTATAAGCGATGTTGATGCTGAAGGAGACGCAAAGCAACTGAAATACAACATTTTCTCTACGAAAAAAGAAATACTCGATCAAAAGCCACACACAAGATACATTTAGAACAACCAGTCCCACAGACGTTGCACGAATCCCTTTGGTGCCTTGTACTTGGCGACCTCCTGCTCATGCATGTCATCCAACTCACGGCGCCCAGTGGTAAAGTCCATCTCCTCAAGACGGACCCACTTGCTCTTCTTAGCGATCTTCCAGTACAGATAAAAGGCGCCAAAGATGGGCAGACTGACGTATGCGGCAATGAATACCGACACATCCCAGTTGCCACGGAGAAAAACCGTGAAACTGTTGAAGAACAAGACTAGGCCTACGAAGATCACCCGAAACCAGGATGCGTATGGCTGGAAAGGAGCTTTGTACGGGAACTCGTCTCTTGAAAGGCCTTGTTTCTTGAGACCGTAGTAGAAGCGGAGGTACGCCCATAAGATCACCCCCCAGGTGATTAGCCCCGTAATCGAAGAAATGTTATATAGCCATTGGAATACAGTGACCGCAGTTTGGGAGCCAGCATCGAGATACTGAGCGATATATTTAGCCCTTGTCACCACATGCACGATGTTCACTCACCCCGAGGAACCCGAACAACGCGGTAATGAACACACACTATATCGGGAGGCCACCCTTGGTACATCTTCTCAAAAAGGAAGGTGCTTTGTGCTCCAAAGCCAACGCATATAGCGTGCGAGAACTTGCATACAAGTCCGAGTTGCCCGCGCTCCAGGCGGAAACCAGGATCACTGCATTGACAACACTCGGCAATCCCTTGATACCAGCCGTCTTGATGGCAATCACAAACGGACTGGCGCTTGCATCATCCCCCGAGTTATTGAGAAGCTCGTCAGAGTTGTAGGGCACCAGAAGACCGATGATGAAGATACCAAGCACGTAGAAAAGCAGTATACGCCAGAACACGCGACTAATGGCCTTGGGGACGTTGCGGCGTGGGTTTTCAGTTTCGCCGGCAGCAACCGCAATCATTTCTGTGCCGAGATAAGAGAATGCTGCCTGAACGAAGACGTTCCAAAACGCCAAGAAGCCTGTTTACAATGATAGGTCAGTGAGCATGTGGAGCGAAGCTCGATGACTTACGTCCCCATGAACCGGGCACAACGTTGCCGGCATCAGGGTTGCTTACAGTGTCGAGCGGAACCTGGTTAAAAGGACCAGGATTTTTCCAGTACCGAAATCCAATATAACCGGTGCTCGCAGGGCCAGCACCGCAGTCAATGCAGATGCCAAGAATAATTAAGCCCACAATGCTCGTGATCTTGATAGCTGAGAACCAAAATTCGAATTCTCCGTACCAGCGAACGCCCATAAAGTTGATGACAACAATGGCCAAGAAAAGGATCGTAATCCATACGGCTATGTTGACGTTGTTGGGCCAGTAGGCAATGACAATGGCTGCTGCCGTGAGCTCGGTAGGAAGAGTGATCGCAAAAGAATACCAGTAGTTGTAGCCGAGAGCGAATCCTACGGCCGGGTCAATGACTGAGAGGGGGGTTAGCGCATGCTAGAGTCTTAACCACCAACGTACATCGAGTCGCGTAATGGGTGAAGCCACCAGCCACGGGGAAGAGCGTGGCCATTTCGCCTAGAGATATCATCACGGAATACACTATGAGACCCATGATGAACTAGACGAAATGAGCTACAGGACTGCGTATACAGCCAGGCACACTCACATAGCCGAGCAAAGTGCCAACTGGGCCGCCTGATGCAAGCGCGCCGCCAGAGCCGACGAACAAGCCTGTTCCAATGGTGCCGCCTATCACAAACGTATAAATATAATCCAGATAGAATGGAATGAGCTAGTTCTAACCCAGTGCGATCATCGAGAGGTGACTTTTTTGCGATATTTTACAATGGGAAAGTCCATAACGCGGGAGATTGAGAGGCGGGAGGTGATAGGTTATGATACGATGCATGGATTAGTCTCATCGCCACCGCAGTTATACGATAACACTCACCGAGCCTTCAGTCGCCTGTGAACTGTGCCTTCTGGAGCGCTCGTGTCTGGGAGATTTTAGCCCAGATCGTGAATAAACGGCCGGGTAACATACCTAGTCCGCCAACTACAACGGCCGATGTCTGCACACCGTTATGGTTCTTCTCGATATCACCCGAGCCTGTCTTTTCACCGACGCCATATTGCGGCAGCTTTTCGTGGGGAGAAGAACCAGCGTCACTCATGACGAGTAGTGAGCGGGGGTGTACGTCGAAGGGGGAGGCAATGATATCTCAAAAGCATGAGCTCATAGGTAGGCCCAGCAATTTGAAAGTCATACGAGGATAAGTTTGTTATCATAGACTTCGACCTAGTGATATGTTCGAATATGATGGGTTCACTCGGCTATCCTGCCCGATGAGGACGGATCATTGAGTCTCGGCATCACCAGCATTCCACGTGCCGCCTCGACCGATAAATAAACACTAGCCTATTGAGTTGGCTATCTTGTTTGTCGCATACCGAATGAGCCGGCCTATCGAAAACTGGTAGTCAACAAACATACTGCCAGGCGGAGCGTAAATAGAATCCTTAATAGTTTGTGCTTGGCATATTGATCAGTGACGCCCACATGTCAAGCCAGCACAGAAACCCCCAGCCGTGATAGGCTAAAGAAATGAGCCGGACATTAGTACTCGAAGCGGCATAGCCTTGGGCCCACCTTGCTTCTGAATCGTTGAAGATTCTTTTTCCCATGATCCGAACGTATGATCTGATTCAACTAACCTGCCACGCATGTATGCGTTCCGTGGTTTCTCCCACACGTTTCTGCATATAAACTGTCATTTAGTATCTTACAATATCATCGGTTGTTTTAAATTCTATCGCTTCCACTGCTCATATGCGAAGTCAATAACTATTAAAGACTGTTGGCTTTAACATGAATAAAGATTATAATGCTCATGAGAAAAGGCCTGTACGCATAAACTTAGCACCAAGGTAAAGTTACACTGAGAACAAGAAAGGCGAAGTTATATTTTGATAAGATAACAACCACGCTCAAAGTAACTAGTCTCTTTGTATGCTCTTATCCGAGTGCGTGTCTCCAAACACGGAGCCTACACTATTCAGGCAACTCCTGAACAACTCTAAGAATTTAACACGCTATATAGATCCCATTCTAGAGTAAAGTCAGATTGGGGGATCTTCCTCCGTCCAAGAAGACTGAAGGGATAACAGCCTGATAAGTTAAGCGCTAGAATCACGTACTGCCCGTTTGAGCGTTACTCAATTCAGGTGGGGGAGCAACCTTGCATAAGCGAGGTGTCCATTGAGCAAAGATTACAGCTAACATCAATGTTCGTTGTGGAGTACAGATGTTTTCTCATCCTCCCTGAGCCTCTGTCCGGGGATTGTATATAGTCTGTCTCGGGCCTACGGCGCAATCCCGTCAGGAAAATCAGACAAATGGACGCCGCCGGTTGGAGCCTGAGACGACCCCAAGCCGCCGACGGGCCGTAGTTATCACTGTGGAAGGTGTGCCATCGTCCACTCATAAGCGGCGATGACTCTCACCGCCCCTGATCGCCGCTCCACAAACTTCTTACCTGCCGCCCAAACAATGAAGTCATATCCGGTTGTGACTACTAGCCGACCCGCCGCCACGGGCCGCCAGTCAGAACCATCATGCGATTTCCCTGACGCCAGTCGTTTCTACTCTTGGGTCACACTCGTCCCCGACGCGCCAGCCTCGCTACACTACTGGGCTTCGTCAAAATTTCTTTGGTGCTGATTCTTATTGGGTCACTTCGTACACAGTTACGTCTATATGACTGATTCGCCTGCATTAAACCACTAAATGCATACTTTCAACCCTTGTGCCAGTTGCCTCGGCATGAGCTCGCATGCGCTCCAACTCGGCTTCAACAAGCTGATTCTTTCCAGCTCTTGTAACAGGGACGAAACGCTCTCTCGTGCCGGTTGCTCTCCAATCAGTTAGCGAATCTACTCCAAGTGCACGGAGAGTTGTGAGCTCCACTAAAGACTGAAAAGTCCATCGATGAGCATCTGCATTTTATGTAGTTTTATCGCAACGTACGAAGTCTTCCTTGTGCGGACGATCCAGCTTGAAGGGCTCCTTGAGGGTCACAGGTGGGTTGGTAATGAATCGAGGGATACGTTTGTGATTCTTTGATGCGGAGTGCGGCTACATAAGAACGATTGTCAGGCCTAAGTTTATACATCAAGTGCTGCAACTTACCATCAAAGGATGAATCAGGATGACATCGCCTTTTTGACCAGTCAACTGAGTTCTAATGAGTTTTATGAGAGGGCGTAATTCAACAGATGTACTTACTTCCACGAACTTATGACATTTCTGAATGGCGTCTATGGCCCTATTTCCATCTGGATCCCGAAGATATATGTCAGTGCCTTCGGGGCGGGCATGAAGCCTAAGTAAAGTATTCCAGCTGCGTCATATCGTATCACAGCGATAGACCAGAACGGAACTAACCATTTACAAACCGCGTCAAGCCCGTCCTCCGCCAAATACGTGCCACCTGCCCCAGGCACGATATCGTTCAATATGGTGATCACGATCAAACCCTGCTCTCCTGAGTCAAGAAAATGTTTAAACCTAGACCTGGTCTCAGCTATCGCTATTCGGATGTCGATGGGCGCTACTTGCGTACCAATCTCCGTCACTACCCTATAAATAAGTATGCAGCTCAGTTACAAGACCGAATCATACACTTACTTGTGCCAATTCCCTAGATCCTTTGGCTCAATCGAGTGGTTTTCCCAATACTCGGTCCCGAGATTGATGATCAAGCCATCGCCCCACGTATCGAAAATGGTCGGGTCGATACGGTCTTTTCCGCCTAGTAGCTCGCCTAAAACAAACGTCAAACAAGTTCACGACAAGTGAAAAACACATACACATGGTACCCCATGCCTTGGGGGATAGATCGCGCGGATGCCACTGCCGGTGCCGGGGCATGTGTATCTTCTCTTTATCCCAAGTGGACTTGTCATTTGGATCCATTCCAAGTCTAATCCAGGCGTTTCCGACCATCAGCTCAACAATCGAATCCGGAATTGCCCCAGGTACACGGATCCAACCGTGCTCTAGAAAATGCTCTCGTTGCTCCGCTAAGACACGTATTCAGGATCGACGATAGTCAGGCTGTGAGAGACATAATCTTACAGGTAAGGACTGGAGATGTCATTGTCGTGATGAAAGGCTTGTGACGTGGTTGATAGAGTGAAGATCTCACAGATTACTTGCTATTTATGTTTTGATGATGATTTCCCGTCATGGCGCGAGATGTGATGCCAAATGGGGTATCACCGGTAGATTCCATTATATACATGAATATGCGCCAAGATAAAGATTGAAAGAAATATTATCGTAAATGGGATATGATATGTTAATTGATCTGGGTATATGCGCATAACAGTAGGCAGGGGTGTACACACAAAGGCGTCAGACATTCGAAAAATATATAAAATACATTGGCATGCGTTAACAATCACATCTAGCTAATCAAATCACTTCGATCCATCGTCTAAACATCTACGCAAATCCCGGCTGAACCCTCGTTTCGCGCCCTATGCTTGCACCAGACGATGCATCGCCATTGGAGTCCATCCGAGAAACTCCTCCCTGCGTAGCACTAATTCTCGCATCTAGGACATCCAACTGAGTAGCGTCGGGTTTTGCAATTGGTTCTCCTCGTCGTAGCTTTCCGTAAGTCTCTTCGATTACGAGAAAAGTCGTTAATCCGGCGCTATTGCCCAGCATGAACGTGGCGGTCACATCTGTTGTCAGGGGTAAGCAAAACACAATTACCCCTACTCCTATCCGACAACCAAGCTGAGTAAACTAGATAGGTGCGTTGTGTGAGCGGAGTAATTGTATTGCCAGAACAATGCTACTTACCCTCCCCAAACGAGTGGTTCCCTTGGGGTCAAGGCCCCGATGAGTGAAGCCAATCAGAGCCAAAGCCACGAGTGCAACGCCAAGTCCACCTGAAAAGTACCACCCGATTGCCTTCGTGACCTTTTCTGGATGCTGAGTCATCTTATACGTTGCCGCAGCGACGATAATCAAGGATGCGCATAGAGGGAAGTGTAGGTTCGTATATGTGACCGACGTAAACCCTGAGTTATAATGTTAAGATAAACATCGGTAGGACAGGACCAGGTTTCAATGACTTACAGTGTCGATGCATTGCGTGGACGAACTCTCGACTACACTCGGCGTCGAAGTAGAGCCAGCAAAAGTTGAAGGCAACGAGTACAGCACATAACGCCGTGCCGTATACGCTATCCCGAGAACTGATGCCATTGAATCACTTTTTATGATCGAGAAACATACCGACTAACGCCTGTCTGAGACTGAGAGGCAATGTACACCACACTCAAGACGATCTCCCCGAGCACGATAACGACAAATGCCGATGTGCGTTCCACGAAATGCTCAATATTTGTCGCTACATGTTTGTTAAGCAAATGTCAGCCATACCGAAAAGATGTACTTACCCGGAATATGTATCGAGGTCGCTCGCCCAAGACGTCCGTAAGGCTTTGACCTGGTCTATGGCGCCGTTAGTGTTTTATTAACTAACTGTGACTTGATGCCCTCGTTGTGCTCACATTTCGTTGTGACATTTCAACATCTTGGGGTTGACTCGGACCGCTCTTGTATGCTTGCATCATATGAGTAGGCATGCGAGAAAGATATCTTTTTTCAATATGAGATTTGGTATCAATCAACTGACATTAATTGAGATCAATCCAACTCACCGAGGGAAATAGTCAGTTATCAGGCCAAGTGTAGCCAAGGTAATAATTGCCCATGGCGCTCGAACAAAGAGAATTGGAAAGTAGACGAAGAAATTCAGCATCTGGTAAAGGACTTGTAGACTGAAGTACGTGCGAAATAGCGGCAGTGCGACCGCATACCAGCTAGACATGGTTCAATAGTAAATGTCTTAGCGTTATCCCTCCAGAATGATAAAATCGTGACGCACGCTAGGACTAAAACCCGACTAAACTTGCCGACTAGAAA
Organism: Ceratobasidium papillatum; assembly: GCA_037042815.1. Classification (NCBI taxonomy): domain Eukaryota; kingdom Fungi; phylum Basidiomycota; class Agaricomycetes; order Cantharellales; family Ceratobasidiaceae; genus Ceratobasidium; species Ceratobasidium papillatum. The sequence goes on from JAYRCO010000803.1 coordinate 8,634, forward strand.
GAAGGCTACCGCGGCGACCAGCGCCGGGTCACGAGCATGAGTGCCAGCAGCGGCCTCAGATCCAGAACTCTGTCCAACCTCTGCTAAAATTCCGCCTATGGTGGAGTTCATAAGATCTACAGATGCTTCGGTCGATGTCGGGGACCCAAGCTTGATCGCTGACGCATTGGCAGTGTACCCTGAGCCGTTGTATCAGTATAATCGAAACTCATACGAGGCGCAAAATAATCATACCAATCAAAAGACCCATGAGCCATAGCACAGCGAGTCGTTGGAGCACCTATAGAATTTGCGTCAAAATAGTATGGCCTAAAGCAAATTAAGAACCCACGTCGTCTGTTCCCGAAGCGTTGATAAAATTGCGAAATCTAATGGGATGTATGCATAAGCAGGCATCATAGGGAATCACACAGTTCGACATACTCGCTCCACAACGACCATGTGGGGCTGAATCGAAATGGTGAGTCAGGTTTTTTCAATCCTCGAGTACGTTGCTCACTAGAAAATGAGGATAAACTTCACGACCCCGGCTCCACTTGCACTTTCGGCGACTGCGTGGCTCATCTGGTTGGCAATAGCAACAAACACAAGATCGAAGAACAGTTCTAGGCGTGAGGGAACTCGCTCGGCATGCTCTCGGTGACTAGTTTGAATGGAATCGGTCAGTAGTCGCAAAAAATTATGACAAGGTCGTACATGTTTCCTTGGTGAATCCATTGTCGAACAATTGGGGGGCGAAGTAGAGATTGAACCGAGTTTGAGCTTTCAGTATCAAACGATCTACCGTGATAAAGGACAGCTCCCGATCCAAACTGTTGTGCCGATTGGTCGGACTAGGATAAATGTCAGTTTTGAACAGTGTAAAAGATAGATCCGACTTGCGTGGTCCTGTTTCTGTCTGCCTTCCGACATTCTGATACCGTCAATTCGACTGGGATCAGGTTTCTTGCAAGTATTTTGTTGCGATCCTTTGCTCGATAGAACGGAAGAATGTAGCCTACTAGCGAGCCTGGGTAAGAAGAGATGATGTGCAGCAACTTGGGTGCCAGCCGAAATATAAACTCAAAACAAAGCAGCTCCGCAGTGAACACGCATCCACAGCCAAGTGATAGAAGCAGGGGAACCTCGACAACAACCAATCTCGAAGGCTATCTGTCCACGAAGCTCCTGATCTACCGAGGCTGAAGGCTTCGAGTCTGACAATGGGACGCGCGCGTCACCCTCGGTTTCCAAACAGCAGTATGGATACTGGCTAGTCCATTGAGTCGTTGCCAGGATTCCAACCAAATTTCGATTGGAATAACCAAGATTTTTCAGTCAGACCCTAACCCGCGCGGGTCCTTCCGCGCGACTCGCCAAGCTGCAGACCGAGTGTGTTACAGGCGTTCTTGGCAGTTTCGAGGATCATCACAGGAGATCAAATGCAGTCAACACCTAGAGAGCGACAGAGAAGTGACGTGCTGTGCATGCACAGGTTAACAGATGACACGATGGCTGGCACGGAGATTGTGTCCAGTGGCGCCATAAATTATACAACATGATTTAGATATGGCCAAGCAATGGAGTAACTGCTCTGTTTATACTTTTCAAAGACAGTGGACGGAAGTATCAGTGTTGTCACAATCGAAACAACGCCAGGACCAGAAGTGGGAAGTAGCAAAGCCGGATGACCACGTGACTGTAACCCAGAATAAGTAACTGACCACACATGTAAATGCACACAAGCTAGGATCGACACAGCGTACTGACGAAACAGAAAACAGTGTATATTCGACGTGGGTATATCCTCAAACAGCAAACCACGCCAAGTGGCTAATTAAAAATATCGTAAAACCCGGACAAGAAATACGGCTTTCCTTTACTGAGCCTTGCCCTCCTTTATACCACTCCCAGCACTTCCACTCTTCAAGGAAATAGCACCACATGATTCGATCCTCGTCGCTCTCTCCGCTTCTTCCGCGTGAGCCCTCTCTAGACTCGCGTCAATCGCGTCTTGTTCGGTCCCGCTTGGTTTGGCAATGGGTTCCCCTCGACGAAGCTTGCCATACGTCTCCTCGATAACCAAGAAAGTCATCAGACCGGCACTTATACCGAGGACGTTGAGTGGCGAGAGGTTTTTAGCAAGGGGGAGGCAAATGATGATGGCGCCGACGGCGATGCGGAAGCCGAGTTGGGTTGTCTAGGTGGAGAATTAAGCACGAATGTCCCGTTAAACTGATGGGACTTCTGAACTTACCCGACCAAGCCTCGAAGTACCCGTAGGATCCAGTCCACGATGCGTAGCTCCAATCAACGCCATGCATACCAAAGCTACACCGAGTCCTCCAGAAAAGTACCACCGAATCGCAGGTGTTACCTCTTCGACGTTTTGTGTCATTCGGGATGTAGCGGCAGAGACCAGAATAAGGGCGGCACAGAGCGGGAAGTGGAGATTTGTGAACGTGATGGAGGTGAACCCTGAAAGACGTGAAGTTAGGTTGATATTCGAGAGAGGAAGGAGGCGGATACTCACAGTGCCGCCTCATTGCGTGGACGAAAGTGTGGCTGCATTCGGCATCAAAATACAACCAACAAAAGTTGAATGCGATGATCAAGCCAGAGATCGCGCTCCCGTAAATACTAAGTGGACAAAGAATTAACCACCAAGTGGGACGTCCCCAAACGCAGAACTCACCTCTTGAACCCTACTTGAGAGGACGAAGCGTGGTAAACGACACTAAGCACCAGTTCGCCAAGAACGATAACCACAAACGCCGCAGTACGTTCAATAAAGTGTTCAATATTGGTAGCTGACAAGTGGGTAAGAAGGATGTTAAGAATTACACGCAAGTCGAACTGACCTGGAATGTATGGTGCTATCTTTTGCCGACTTTTCTCGTAGGCACAGACGTTGACCTAGAGCTCATTAGTCCCGCAAGTCAGACGCTAGGATGGGGAACTTACCGTAGGATCCACACCTTCGCTCGCCTTCTCCAAATCCTCCTGCTTGCCAGCGGCCGCGTAGATTTTGGTTATTCTCTTTATGACAACCAAGGGGAGACCGATAAAATAGCTAAAAGCGACCACCGTAGTCAATACGAGAAGTTAAAGCGAGGTCGTATGACTCACCGAAGTAAATAATCCGTTGCCAGCCCCAACACCGACAAGGTGATAATCGCTCGAGGAGAGCGCACGAACAACAATGGGAAGTAGACAAAAAAGTTCAACAACTGATACGCGGTTTGCAAAAGGAACGACGATCGGAACAGGGGCAGCGCAAATGCATACCACCTACAAACATCATGGTTCAGTCAATCGTGCCAAATAAGAAAACGAAACCACGTACATTAAGAACGCTATCCGACTGAACTTGCCAACCAGGAAAAACGCAGTAGCAGTCACAAGAGCCGGATCTCGCTCATAATGCGTCCCGTGGCTTTCCTCTGACGCTGCGGTTCCAGGTTCGCCAGTGACCTCGGCCAGAATCCCGCGAGCGACTGTGTGCACAATTTCCGTGACAGCCTCAGTTGACTCATGAGAGGCTGAGCCTAGCTTGATAGCGGATGCGTTGGCGGTGTATCCTATAATTTGTCTGTTTAGTTTGTGGTTGGAATGGGATGTAGTGAGGCGAATTACGAACCGACAAGAAGTGCCATGAGCCACAACACTGCGACGCGTTGAAGAATCTACGATTTTGGTCAGGTGGATAGATCAGCTGCAAGGGGGAGAGGATCACGCACGTCGTCTGTTCCCGAGGCATTGACGAAGTTGCGGAATCTAACATCACAAGGTCAGGTACCTCTACATCACCATACCATAAAGAACACCTACTCGCTCCATAACGACCAAGTAGGGCTAAACAAGCAGGTGAGTTAGTTCAGACGTCAGGCTTGACCGAGTACCCCAGGCTTACTAAAATATGAGAATAAATTTGGCAAGTCCGGCTGCGCTGGCGTTCTCGGCCACAGCATCGCTCAGCTGGTGGGCAATCGCAACAAATACCAAGTCGAAGAACAGCTCTAGTCGGGACGGTACACGTTCGGTATGTTCTCGGTGACTGAATTGCAGGGACAGGTGAGTGAGGAGCTCGAAACAAAGATAAAGTGAGACGAGGTCAAAACTCACATCTTGCCTAGGTGAATCCACTGGCGGACGACCGGCGGACGGATGAGCGAGCTGAACGAGTGGGTATGCGAGTGGTCGTCATGGGTGTCGAATTTCTTTCCGTGGAAGAGTACGTTCCCAGGGCCGAATTGATGTATCGTTCGGTGCGGCTGAGTTGAAAAGATGGGTAAAATGATAATCATGACGAAGAGAGTGCGCTCACCGTTTCGGACTCGTGGTTGGGGTTTACTTCGTGAGCCATGTTGGAATATTCAGACTTCCTGGTTACGCGATGATGAGTACACGGCCATAACGGTTATAAATAGCCGCGAATACACACCTCGATCAAAGCACTAAAAACAAGTTAAAGATAAGACTCCTCTCACGGCTTTGGTGGGAAAACTCAGGTTAGGTTGATGGTGGAGAGGAATATACGGGCCCTAAAGACTCAGCCCCGCCTAAAAGACTCGAGCGCAAGGTCTTGGCTTCTTTGCCACTCGAACACGAGCTCAAACGGCAGGTGAGACATCTTATCACCATGGCTGTGTCGAAACTCTATTGATACCACGTGATTCATAGCGCCACACCCAACCGCCGGGCGCTCACGCTCCGAGCTTCGTTCTGACCGTATCCGAGCACTCACCTAAGATCGGATCCGCTTACAAGTTCTTAGAGATGTCTTGGTCGATTTTTCTCGCTCGATATCACGTCTACACGTCATGTGGCAACCAAACTGATGTACACCGGCTCTCGGCACGAACTGCTCCAGGGCCGGTATCAGAATGGTCTTGGTTATATCTTATCACCCTCCAGCCCATCGGTTTTCTCCTAGTTGGGTAGAGACATTTCACCCCATGGTCCGATGACGCTTTCCTCACCTGCCGCGCCATAACTACGTGATCCGGGGCGCCTTTTTAAGTAATATGAGGCACATGGATGGCGTCGAAGCATAGATGAATCTTCTGAAATACAATCCCTCCCTCGGTCCCGCTTCTAACCATGCCGTACTAACATCCTGAGGAGAATTCTAGTGAGCTTTCACGCCACACGTGTGCTACTATATGACAGTAGGCCTGCCCACATCACTCATCGTTAGCCTCCCTTCTTTCAGCCATAGCATAGCTCGCTTGACGTCTATCTAGCTTGTTTCACCAACTGATATTTTCAAGATGTCTCAAACCCTTGCCCTGCTCGGAGCCGTTTTCATCTGGGTCGTAGCCATCGCCCATGAATATCGAAAACGTATCAAAAACAAACCTCCACTACCTCCTTCTCTCAAACCCGACCCATTGCTCGGCCACTTGAGGCACATACCCTCGAAAGACGAGCCACGCGTATATCGAGACTGGGGCATTCAACTTGGTAGTAAGTATGTTCGTAAAATCACCTGTTTAAATGCTTGACTTCAAATGCATATAGGTGACATCATATCCATGAACGTCATGGGCCAAGTCATAGTGGTAGTCAATTCACTCGATGCTGCGACGGAGCTCCTAGCTAAGCGATCATCGATATACTCCGATCGTCCAGAACTTCCTATGCTCAACGATGAACGCCTGTAAGAAATTTATTCTATTCTTAGCTTCTTGCCAATCGTATCTCATCTTCCGGATCTGGATCTGAATAAATGTATGTATAGTGTCGGTTGGGGCAACAATACTGGCAATATCCGATATGGCGAAAACTGGCGTACACAGCGTCGACTGACACATTCAGTACTCCACAAACAAGCAAGCGAAGATTTTTGGCCGGTCATGATTAAACAGACTCGGCTGGCTTTACAGCGCCTTCTGGATCAGCCAGAGAACTTTATAGAAGAATTTCGACGGTGAGTAAGGCGCTGATATGGCATTTGAGTAGCTGATGACTGTACCGCAGGATGTCAGGAGCTACTCTTTTATCTTCCGTTTATGGATACGAGGTCACGTCGTACGACGACGAGCTCGTCAAGGTGGTTGAGAGCGCAGTTCATAAGATTAGCGAGGCCGCATTGGCTGGCAGTGAGTTTAATCCTTGCTTTATCTGAGATAGTGTACTTAATTGAGTGTAGACTTTTATGTTAATACAATTACGTGGCTCAAGTATGTTCCATCTTGGTTCCCTGGCGCTGGATGGAAACGTACCGCCAATGCTTGGAGGAAAGAGATTGACGAGATGGTCAACGTCCCATATGATTGGGCCAAGGAACAAATCGTAAGCATGCTTTGTTTGCGATATACACTGAACTTAGATTGGCTATGGCTTATATTGGCCAGGCGAGTGGTAGCGCTGCGCCTTCAGTTATCCGACAAATGTTGAGCCAATTAAGTAACAAGGAAGGGGTGGATGAAAAACCTCATGAGAAGAGGATTCGGTGGGCTACTACTACTTTGTTTGCAGGTATGTTGCAATTCTTCTTCTCTGAGTCTATATTGATCCACACAAAAAACTACTAGCTGGGACTGATACTGTAAGCATACACACACTCTTAGTAATTCCTTCTAAATTGACATCAAAATCGAAGTCAGTTGCGACAGTGATAGTATTCGTCCTGGCCATGGTCCTGCACCCAGACGTTCAAGTGCGAGCGCAAGCGGAAATTGATACACTCCTTGAACAATCGAGGCTACCTGAAATGACAGATCGCGAGTCATTGCCGTATGTATGCTGTATTGTTAAGGAAGTTCTGAGGTGGTGACCTGTATTCCCTCTTGGTGAGTGTCAACCTATAAGTGTATAATACAAAACAATAGATTATGTTAGGTGTTCCTCATGCTGCCACGGAGGATGATGTATATTGCGGCTACTTGATTCCGAAGGGTTCGACCATGTAAGTTTCATCATTAATATAAAACGCATCTACCACTAAGTTCGAGGTTTAGTATAGGGAACACATGGTGAGTCAAGAAGCGCCCCCCTCCCCCCAGTAACCAACTAGCTCTTAGGGCAATTTGTAACGATCCCACAATATATCCAGAGCCAGAGACGTTTCGGCCCAAGAGGTTCCTCGACCCATCAGTACCTTCTGCACCTGGCTTTGGATTTGGGCGCCGGTATGACCGATATCGAAGTCTAGTTAGAGCAAGACCGATATAATATATCTTCCAGAAGTTGTCCAGGCATTCATTTCGCCGAGTCGACCCTTTTCATAACCATGTGTACACTGCTCATGGTGTTTAATATTCGACCAAAGCAAGATGGGAAAGGGAATGACCTGCTGCCTAAGATCAAGAAAGGCCCGAACCTGATGATCACCTTGCTCCAAGGTCAACCTCCCCCCGATAATTACTAAGCTTGTGAGCATGTTTCATCCCCGTATGCTCGTGTTTGCTCTTGCCTATTGTTCTCTGTTTTTGAATATTGCAGTCGATCATGACCAACAATTGCTCAGCGATGATGACGAGCGGCACTTCCCAATAGGCTAGCGAGACTGAGCCCGCGGAGGAGTGTTAGCGATACCAAACTAGGGAAACGCCGGCACTGGGTAGAAGGTCACGTGATACGCGCGCGAGGACGCGATACTCGTGCTCCGCCACCACTATCGGTGTGGCAGCGCCCGTCGTCGCGCGTCGTTCTTCTTCCCGCCAACCGTCCCTCTTTTTGGGCTAAGCGGGCTATCGACACTTGTCTCTGGTTGACTTTATAGTGCCACCCGTTATGTCCGGGTTTATTTTGTTTTTGTGTGCGTTAATTTACTAGAAATGCCCACTGGCGTGGGCGACACCTTGCTCTTGGATATCATTGACACTGTATTCGGCCATAGGTTACCTGAAAAGAATATGAATACTGAGGGGGCAGAGCAAAATAGAAAGTTGTTAGATTACTGAAAGGCAACGCAAAAACATTTACAACTTGCCAAACAATTGTATTTTAGATAAGTTGCCTCGCTACTGAACGACCCCCCCCCCCCTCCGTCAAAGGGACGCTGACGCAGGCTACGAGTAACTGGGAAAGATCTAAATGAACACTATATGTGTGAAAAGATGTTTTGGAGCTGGGACCAATCGAAGTGGTCGGATAAGACGAGGCACCTTCTGAAGACTCTTGCTTGATCGAGTTGCAAAAGGCGGGTGACGAGAGCTAAACTCTATGGAGATACTGAAACGAGCCACAACACGCCGCCACTGTAGAGGGCTCTGGTATGGAGACATAAATTTTCAAAAATCAATAGTTAAACCAGTATATAGCCACTCAATCGCAAACTCTCAATCGTCAAACACACTACCGTGGAGGTGATCCCCATTCCTACTTCAGATGTTGTGAGTGTGCAGGTGTGACAACAGAATAGGGAAGTCAGTGGTCATACATGTGTTGCAGATTCAGGTTATTGGCGCTTACGGCGCTTACGTGTGGCTGGCTGTACAGTACCAGACGCTTTTGGCTCC
>JAYRCO010000804.1:0-17079 GCA_037042815.1 Ceratobasidium papillatum
CTGAGCAGATATGATCTGGCCTGCTAATTTACATTATACATATATTGTATCATCAGACATAACCCGGGTTCGTGATGCATCTCTTGCTTCGAGCTTAACAAACAGAAATCGCTACAGCTTTCTACGCGGATCCGAAGGGCTATGAGTGTGTTGCTAGCTTATGCACTATGTATCTAACTTACTAGGCGAAGAAAGTACCAAACCATGTACTTTACTTGGCTTTATCCTCGAACTGCTGGTCAACCTACAGAAGGATTAGCACTTGTAATCACTGAGAGATTTCGCACGACATTTTTTTACGGCATGGCGGGCAAAGTCGAACATTTAGATACGCGTCAGGTCTTCTGCCTTCTTTTGCGCCACAAGACTACAAAATGCAAGTTAGTTAAGGTCATGTAAGTCCATACTAATTGGTTGGAAGTTGCTAAATACGCACCGAACAGCATGGTTGGAACAACAAAGATGCATACCGTGGTTCGCTCAGGTCCGAAGAGCAAGGAGGCAGCCCAAAATTCTCTATGCATGCTCTCCATGAAGCTCTTGCGGACCGATGCATGAGTGTATTGCGGATCGACCAGTTAACTTGAGCGAGATAGACAGTGTCGATGGGGTCCAGGTATGGTACAATCTATACCCTTGTCAGCGGTTTCTTTGACAGTCGATTGAGTGAAATACCTGTGATAAGATGTCGGCAGGGAGCTTTAGGAATGCGCTGGGCTTGAGGAGTTTCATCGAACGAACGACCGTGGATCCTCCAGCAGCGGCAGCAACGGCCTTGGCGGCGCGATTGCGGCGTTTTCTTTGGCCTTTGCTGAGTTTGGCCGTATGATCTGAAAGAGACAAAAAGTTCAAAATTCACAAAAGCGATGCTGAGCAGGCACAAGGCGTCCTAACCAGCTGGCTTGTTATACGTGTTGGGATTGTTTATATTCGACCTGAATCATGCCAATCAGCCAGCAGGCCCGCTATCAAAGTTCCGTGATTATGACCTACATCTTATGGGTGTACCAACTGCAGGTCTAGCGCGAACGGTGTGTGCGGGTGATCCAGGCGCGCCCACGTGACTTTTTTCAAAGCGAATCGTCGATGCATGAGCCAGCTCGTGTCAAAGCGCCAATTCAATTATGAAGAGCACTGGCGAGATGGGTAAGCTACGGTATACTATATTTTATGATGTATAGCACGGTGTCTCTTTTGTACGAATAAGGCATATTGATATTCGAGTCAAGGGTGCATATATGCATGTATACGCTGAACTGTGATATATACAAAAAGAGGTATAGAACCGAATATTTGAACAAATAGATGAGAACGTTAGACAAATTCAAAGAGGAAAGTTTATTTCGGGATAATTTCTAGCGGCCATCCTAACACAAATCAGCCAACCGAGCACCATCCCCAACCTGGCATTATCTCGAGTACGCAAATGTACGGACTATCTTCAACCGATCCATTCTCCTCGTCAATACCATCCTCTGGATCAGAGACACTGTGACTGCATACCAGAAAAGGAATACTGGTCAGAGAAGCGGGTGCGCGGTAATAAATCAAACTTACACGTTGGTGAGATGAGGGTAAATATCTTCACGATGAAATGACATTGGAGATCCGATGTCTGCTCGCATGCAAAGTCTACACGCGAACCGATAACCATCCTCGTAATCCTCATTCTGGCCACCAGAATTTTCATCCCATATGCCTTCTTCATTGCCCGGGTACCTAGCCTCCAGATCTTTAACCTCCTCTGCCGACAAACGCTTCACCATCGGCCTTGTGCTGAATTCAGTAGCATGGATATTATGGTAAGGAGCCCCGTCCTCCAGATCAGGAATATGAGGTTGTGCGTTCTCCCAGATATCCGCTTCTTTGCAATAGTGTGAAACCTAACAGATAGTTGAAATAGATAGTCAGCGCAAAGTAGTACGCAAATCAGAACAATCATACCAGGCCAGCCCACGACATTCGAGGTCCGACACATCTACCACACGCAAACCATTGGCCGTTAGCTGCACTAAGTTCTACGGAAGCTGTATTTATGGGGTATCCCATCGACGAGAGAAGCATCTGAGCCATTGATGATGCTCGGGAATTCCAAACGTAGTCCGATGACTCGAATTTCGATTGGTGTTTGGGAGTGTGGACTCGCTTTCCAGGACGCAACAATCCAATTAGTGAATCATAGGATTGAGTTCCGCTCCTCGTGCGCTTATCAGGTGTGAAGTCGAAAAGAGTATCTGCGCGGAAAAGGAGACAAGTGTCTTCGTCCAGTTGTTCAAACGGATTTGCGCCGGTACCACCTGTGATCAAGCACGGCCGAGGCGAATCCGTAGCTGACCCATCTTGGCGCCCTTCCTTGACGATTCTCGCCCATTCCTTCTTGATTCGAGCTCCGCAATCTCTAATTTGGGTCACGATCTCATCGCGAGATTCCTCGAATTGAGCTGCCATTTCTTCGACCGAGAAGTCAGTCTCGAGTAAGTTGCGAACAGCCGGCCATTCGAGTGCGTCGTTGTAGTGAGGGCGCGGTATCCATTTAGCCATCATATCGGTTATTTCTGCCACAGAAAGCTCTGCCTTGTTGTCCGGAAGAACATTCATGGTGGCGTCCCGAATTGAATCGAATAATTCGCGCAACTTGGTCTCTCGCGCGACACGACGCTCTTTTCGCTCTCGCTCCGGGCGCACCTTTTCGTCGTTTTTGATGAATTGGATGACTTGGTGCTTTTGGCGGTTCCATTCTAATATCGATTGTGAGTTAGGACAAAACCAACGTAGGTTGATTAGCTCACCCGGCTCTGACCAAGCTATTCCTCGCTCCATGAATCCCTTCCATTTGTGTAGTTTGTCGATTGGTAAGCCTTTCTCCTCAAGTGTATATCCCATTTCGCGGAGTTTTTCCTCAGCCCTAGTATAAAAATAGTAAACCAAAAACGGACAGAATGAGATGAGGGTGTAGTTTAAATACCGCTCGCGCCACATCCTCTTGAGCTCGCTCTCCCTATTCCGACGAACTACCTCCAGCGAACTAGAAATAAGTGGACCACGCTATGCAGCAGATGGTTCCTTAGATGATCACATATGACACATGTCGTACATACCTTCATTTGGTTTTGTCCCTCATCTTGTTTGGCCCGTGTCCATGTTTCGAGTGCCTTTTCATCGCTTTGTGACTGTATTTCGCGGAAACGAGCTCTCACAAGTTCTACTTCTTCTTTTAAGCAGCTTTGCTTGACACCAATTAACCCTGCTCGCTCTAGAGATGTAATCAACAACTAGTTATCAGCCCCGAGTACGATGGAGACCAACCGCGCACGTAAGGCACCAGGGGCTGAATTTCCGCTGGCTCGATTTTAGTCCAGTCGGTGAGCCTACAAAATGTGCTGAATTTTGTGTGCTGAATGGTGAGAATCGGCCTTGTACTTACAGGTTGATGTTACACAGTGAGCACAGACGTACAAGCAGGTACGTATTGGGGGCAGACTGTGCTTGTTCTCCACATGACTACGAATGTGAAACGAAATATCAGAAGAAGAGACCTGAATTAGGCAGAAAACTTACGGAGCAGAATGGTGAGAATAGCACAGACAAATACTTCGGCTCGCTCATCTTGGGCGGACAAACTGGCAATCCTACATGTTCGATGCATGCCCGCCACATCGGACAAGCGGATTTGTTCATGAGTACCTTGCGGATCGACTTGTTGACGTATGTGAAATTGAGAACGTCGGTAGGATACAAGTAAGGTATGACCTGGAAACAGTTGAGTTCATTTTATAAATTAGAAATTGAGATTAATAGTTTCAACGTACCTGTGCAAGAATATCCGCAGGTAACCGCAAGAACGCGCTGGGCTTAGATCGTTGAACTGGACCAGAAGAGCTCGGCTGCCATGGTTGGGAAGACTGGTGACTTCCCGTTGCTTCAGCCTCAAGGAATTTAGTGAGATTCTTGGTGAGCTTGTTCCACTCTGTATTCTATAAGCCTACATTACCCCAGAGTCGGTTATGCGCTTACTAGTCTCCGACCAAGGGTCTGTTCGATTAAAGAAATTTCGCCACTGGCCACGCTTATTAGCTGGAAAGTCGTACTCCCCTTGAGTATATCCTTTATCGCGCAACCAACGCTCAATGCTGGCGTAGTTAGAGAACGAAAATCATTAAAATGACACTAGGCAAGATCATAAAAGGCTCACCGCTCGCGCCATTCCTTTTTCATCTCCTCGGGAGAAACTTGACCACGGGTCTGCTTGCTTGGTTGCACAGGTCGAGGTGGCAGAGGATGTGTACGGCGACTTGAATACCTAAACGCTAGGATTAGCAGCAGTAAGATTGTTTTTTTGTTAGCCTCACATTTCGGTCAGACGTCGTGGTAACAAATGAGGAACGCGCTGGAGAGGCTAAAACACGATCACGTGAAGCTGTATAGGAGCAAAGGCTAAACATCTACCCAACCCAGATTGATGTTTGTCAACAGCCACAGTTCAGATCTCATTTACCATCCACATGGTACTTGCTCATTCAGATATTCTGAGACGGGTTGACTCCTCTAGAGTGAATATATGCTAGGCTTCAGTAGCTTGATTACAACCGTACCAACGCCTGTTTGGATATATGCCGTGTCTAGGCAAGCTAAAGGACAATCCCTTCTCAGGCTTAAGTACCAAATTTCCTGCTGTGGAGGCGCTTATGCATTTAGAGACTTATAAGCAACAGAAACGAAGAAACAGGAGTTAAAATTATACCTAGTTAACTAAACAGTGCTGATGTACACGCAAGACAACACGAAAGAACTTGTGTGTTGTAGTTAACAGAGTGTAAAGCTTGATTGATTTATCCCAGAACACCTTTACTCCCCCAGCTCAGAATGAGCTCTTCAAATTTCCCTGCCAGGCGAAAGTATGGGCTATTCTGAATTGACATTTTGTCTCTTAGATCGAGCCCGTGCTGTGGGTCTTCAATGTTATGCCTGAGACCATATACAACGCGCGTCAAATAAAAAGCATTAGATACAAGAACTGCAACACTCACACATTCCGGATATGGTTAAATAGGCCCGCTATGGTTAGGAATGTAAACATATCGGCGCTGAGCTCGCCTTGCTCGCATAATTTACACGCAAAACGATCCCGATTCCAGGTCTCCAGCTCACTTTCGCTTTCGCCTTCACCTTCGTCCTCGAGTTCTTCTTTTCCTTCGCTCTCGTCTCCAGCTTCAAGATTTAAAGTGCTAGGGCAATTCGCCAAAAGGCTCGGATTCTGGACAGACCGCGACACTACTTCTAGTTCCTCTGATGCTTGTTGGATCCATGGCGACTTCTTGATTCGTGCGTACTTTGCGTCAATTTTTGCGATCTCCTGAGGTGATAGGTGGGCTACCAGCGGCCTGGTGTTGTCCTTTAGGATGTGTGTATTCCTGTACGTGATTCCGAGTTCTGAGAATTTTGGGAGCTGGATTCGAGCGTTATTCCAGTCGTAGTCCATGTCAATATAGTGCTGAACCTAAAAAAGGAACTTGTTAAGTGGGTCTTTTTAGACAAGCAATGTTTAACCTACCACGGGGTGCCAAGTCATCCTATGCCTATCACACCTACCGCAGCGGAACCATTCGTTGGAACCACCGTTGAGTTCGGGGCCTGACGCGTCAGGACGACCAAGTGACGTCAATAACGCTCGTGCAATTGTCGAAGCTTTAGAATTAAACTTGAGAGACTCCCAGCAAATCCTATTAGAGTCTCTACACGTGTTCAGCATGAGCACATCATAAGCGCAAATTGCACCGTTTTCGTCCTCGAAGAAGCTGTCCGCGCGAAGGAGCAGGCTCGTGTCAGCGTCTGCATTCCCGAAGGGGTCCTTGGCTTCATCGCTTACGGGCCAGCAAGGTCGAGGTGGATCAACGAGAAACCCATCCTCCTTGCGCCCTGCACGAAGTACATTCGCCATATCTCGTTTGACCTGCCTTCCCCAGTCGAAAATCAGTCGTGTGATTTCAACTCGCTGCGCGTTGAACATGCTCGTCATCTCTTCAACAGGTGTCTCCTCTTCTAGCAGCCTTGAAAAATCGGCCACTTAAGTGCATCGTCATATCCAGGGGGTGGTAACCAGTTAACCATTATAGCTGCTTGCTTAATAGCTGAGGGGTCCAGTAGCTTATCCCGTAAGATGTTGAGCGACCTTTTTAGTAAATTGAACAGGTCGCGAAGCTGAGAATTTCGATGAGCGCGATGTTGAGTTCGTTCCCGTTCAAGCCTCGCCTGTGTTTCGGCTTCAATGAATTCAATGATGTGAGGTTTAAGCTTCTCCCACTCTATACAATCGACGGTTAAAATCAGTGAGGATAGATTCAGCTTCGGGCTTACTGTCTTCGGAAAATAAATCTATGTGGTTGAAAAATCCTTTCCAGCGCCTCAGCTTTACAGCTGGAACATCTTCATCCTTTAGGATCATATACCCTAATTCTCGAAGCCTGTTTTCAATGCTGTCGTTTTGCAAAAGAAAAACTAAGTGAGACGGGATATCAATATGTACCAATTATCAACTTACTGTTTGCGCCATTCTAGCCTCACCTCTCCTCGCGTTGCTTCGAGATGCTGGGCTATAATATCTCCGTTCTGTGGAACATGTAATCTATAAATATTTATTCGAGAGGCCATGTAATCTGCTTGCCTTTTTTCTGATTTGGAGTTCGGCTTTCCGATCCTCCACCCATATCTTAATAGCCCTTTTATCTTGCAATGATTCCATCTCACGCCAGCGAACCCGGACATTTTCCAACTCTTTTTTTAGACCATGCTTCATTCCTAGCTCGCGGTTGAAACGGCTCTCTATTAACCACATTATGTGGTTAATAAATAAAACATGTTCACAGATAGGACTTAACTCACGATCTGAATCGAGAACCAATGCCTTCACCCCTGCGGGCCGTATATTTCTCCAGTCAACGAGTCTGCACGGACCTTAAGTATTTCGAGGGTTCTTTCAGAGACCCTTACTCGCCCCTTTTTGCGGCATTGCGGGCATAAGCGAACCAGCAGGTAAGAATCAGCTTTACGATCTTCGTAGACCCCGCAAACCTGAATGAAATAATCGAAATACTCAGCACCTGACGCAGTTACCCTTGTGAAAAACCTACCGAGCAAACCTGCAAGTAAAGTATTGACAAGTACTTCGGCTCGCTCAGCTCTTGTGGGCAGGCTGGCAAGCCGGTATTCTGGATGCACGATCGCCACATAGAGCCAGCAGATCGATGCATAAGTACCTTGCGGATCGAAGTGTTGATGCGAGCCAGATTTATTATATCGTTTGCGTAAAGATGACACACTATCTAGAAACGCTTATATTCAGAACTTCGGTCCAACTTAGAATCGCGATATAAGCTCACTTGTGCAAGAACATTTGCTGGTAGTTCTAGGAATACGCTGGGTGTTTTTTGTAATTGTCGAACAAACTGGGCATCTATGGCACGTGGGTTTCAAGAGTTCTAAATCTATGAGGGTGTTCCAGTATTGGATATTCATGCCTAACCTGAAAGACCTGGTTGCGCTGAATGGCCGGTTGTTAAGGCGCCTGCAGCTGCTGCAGCCCTAGTACCACGATTTATCCAACGGTTCTTTTTGCCCCGTTTGCTAGCTAGAAGATGACGTGATATAGTGGGTGAGCTTAGCTGTACAATCGAGAAAACTTAAAGGCATAGCTAACTATTTTGACCGTTTTGACCTTGCGCGTTATTCTTTGAAGTTGACCTTAACCATTGTCAGAGTGTTTTGGATCGCTTCACTGTGTGATTTAGAAGTGAGCTGTAGCTCACATTGTTGACATTCACCGTGCTGTCCACGTCTATCGTATTCGGGTAGTTGAGGATGAGAAGCACACGATCACGTGATCGTGTCGATCAAGCAAATGTGTGGCTACCGTAGTCAGCTTTGTGTGGCGCAACTTAAAGTTTAAACTAAGATGTGCGGTCTATGCTTCAAGCTAATCTGTGCTTGCATATAGCTAGCAGCATACATAGACGGAGGGCTAATGGCAGACGGCATCAGAGCTCAAAAAGCTTGCAGATGAGGAAGCTGCTCTCGGCGTTTGGCTGAATGTTGTTAAGTTTTTGTAAAAAAACAACGAAATAACACCAACAGCGGGAGATGCGATAGACGCAGGGGGACTGAATCATGACAGGCTTATAGAAGCACTTCACAGCCTCGACTGATATTGTCTAACTACCTGTTTTTCTGTCTACTAGTCCCTATAAAAATATAAGACTCCAACGAATCACTGGAGAGGGAATGACGCCCTATTTTATTATTGTTATACATTTTTCAGAAAAGGCATCATGCCAAGAAGCAAGAGCTAGTAAAGCGGCGATGGTAGATCCCTATGCATCTGCTCATATGTCAATTTTTTACTAGCAAAAAGTGAAGATTATCGAAGATATAATAATTAAAGTGTGAATTAGATTTGGTGAGGATGAGATGCAGCGAGGCGAAAATGCTTGGAGGACCTTGAGTCATAAATTGTGAAGGCAGTTAGAAAGAATCCACCTTAGGTGTAAATTAGAATGGCGTGTGGTTAAGCTCGCAGCTCGAGGAACGGAGGGAGGCGCTTGGCTTGGCTTCTCACACGGTAAATTTACGATCGTTGCGCCCATAGTGCTTTATAGTAGATATACCAAGATGCATACCCGCCAATGGCTAGGTGTTAAACTTCAAGATCCGTATAACTTAGTAGACGACACTGTTTCGCTTTGCTTGGGCTGCTTAGCGCCGAGGTGACAGTATTTGCAAATATACGAGCCACCGGATTCTTCCGCGCCACCACCAGGATGGAAACTGACCTGAAATGCAACAGACTTACATGCCGCACAGCCCTCACAGAAAAAGCGATTGTGACTACATGTTCTCGTATGTATCAAGCCGCTCTTATAAACGAGTCTACTTACATTTTGCATAGATATCTTCTGCCGTGGGTCCTATCACGTTCCTCAATAAAACATCCTCTGATTTCCGTATAGTTGAGTGCGCCAACGAGCTCTTTGGTCCTTCTCAAACATGCCCCGCATGTGAATCATCTCTGACCGAGCCGTGAGTGAGACCTCGTTTTGAACTGGCGATAGCCTGACACCCGTTGTGGCAATTCTAGGGACGACGTCGTCGTAAGTAATTCGACTAAAATCAAGCACACTGACTGTTGAATAAGAGTTATAGATATGCACCCTTCATCCAACAAACGACTACAAAACTGTGAGTCAAAACGCCTAGTAACGTTTCCTTCCTAAACTGATTCTCGAAAAGTCGGTTCTCTCTGGCTTGAGCCCTTCGCTCATCCTAGAAATTGGCGGACGGTGAGTAGCAATATCAGTGAACTGATATTTCAAACTGACATAACTTATCTCACAGCGCAATCGCGTTCTGGCAATACCAGATCCATCAAGAAAGGTGAGTCTGCGCGCATACATTCGTCCAAGTCTTTCATGTCCTGTTCATCCAGTTTATTCCAAGCAGCTATTCTTAAAAACGTCAACGATCGAAACGCGCATCTTCAAAAACAACTCGATAATGTCGTCCGGGAAGGTTTGTGCATACCCTGTCTCATGCCTGTCTCGTTGTTAATTCGAGCCACATAGCAAATAGCGAACTCACCCTTCTTAACAACAAGCTCACCGGTATGTCCCTACAGCGTCCGGTGTCACACTCGCTGAATCCCTTGGCCAGGTGCCGAACGCGACCTCGACCTCGAACGACGCAAATCGCGAGACCTAATGGATTCCGCCCGCGAAAAAGACAAAGAATACCAAAAACTCAAAGCAAGCCACTCTCCCTCCTCTCCCCCCCCCCTCTAACCATGCTTTTCGCAACAGACCCAATACGACAACCTCAAACGCAAAACAATCCTCGCTCCAAACACACTCGCAACAGCAGCAGCAAACGAAGCCGCTCACCAGCTGCACAACCGCAACTCTCCCATTGACCAACAGCAAAACCAACGGATGGGAAACGTAGCAGACATCGCAGGCGGGATGGACGCGAACCGGGTACGTCGTTCCCTTTTATCCACACCTCTTATTCCATATCAACCTCAAAACAGGTCCAACGTACACCCCTCCGCCAAGCTCAAGCTTCAAATGGATTCATCCAACAGTCCACTCGGATGGGGATGAACATGGGAATGAACAACCTCCAACGACGAGCTACGACGACCGCCACCTCTCGCGCATTCAACATCCAACAACGACCTTCAGCATCCATATCCGGCTCGGAGCTCGATACCGAAGAAGACCGATTCCAACGTCGCGCTTTCCAGTCCGCAGGAGGCGGAGGAGCATTCGCAAAGGGCAGAAACGCACCAAGAGGTACGCATATCCAAAACCCAGACAAAAACGCGAACTCACTATGGCGCATACATTCAGTCCTCGCACAGCCCTCACAAGGCCGTCCAGGCCCACAAGGCTTCAGACCCGCAGGCGCAGGCGGATTCGGAGCGTAAAGTGAAACCAGAACCCAAGTGTATTATTATTTTGTCCTGAAAGTGAAAAAAAGAGTACTTCAACGAGCGATAGACCAAACATAAATCAGAACGAAAGACACAATACGAGACACATACAATACAAGACTTTAATCCAATCATCCAACGACTTAAATGTACCTCCCATGTCCCACATTACTTCCCAGACCATGCCCCGCATTACTCCCCGGACCATGTCCCATATTACTCCCCGGTCCAGCAACAGAAGAATTCATCCGCTTCTCATCTTCCAAATACGCACCAATCGCATCAATCTCATGTCCACCCGCACGTTCCAAATACCCAGCCAACACCCCCCGATCCACATGCGGCAACACATCCGCAAGCTGGTCCAAGTTTCCACCGTGTCCGGGCACACCGCTCCCTCGTACACCGTACATGCTCTCTCGCTCCCTCATGCTATCCCGCACGCTATCCCGATCCCGCACACTCTCCCTCCCACTATACACACTCCCACCCTCCGCACTCCGATACGAAGACCGCGCATCCGGACTCCTCATCCCACTCCGTAACGTATCCGTCGGACTCGACCCAAACAACGGGCTCGACGACATATTCAACGGCGGCAAATTAGGAACCACAACCCCATGTCCGTTCGACGACGGAACCCGAATCGACACCGGCCGTCCGTCGGACGAAATCGTCTGGAACGAGTCCCGTCCACCAATCATAATCACGCTCGAACGCGGATGAGACGTGCTCGAGCTGCTGCCAGTGTCCATCGCTCGTATACTCTCCGCGTCTCGCCTCGTTCCTCGAGCTCTCGGTCCGCCCGGAATAGTAGGCACAGCACTCAACTGCACCGTCCGATTCGACGCAGGCAACTCTGCATACCCTCCTCCACCAGGATACGGCTTCCGTGCCTGCTGCATAACAACCCGATCGCGATCCCTCTTGGTCGTACTCGTCTTGCGCCCAATAGACGAAAAGAACCCAACCGCGCCCGTCTTGGCTCTCAACCCGGCCACGCCAGGAGACGTAGGCGGCACACTTCTCACGCCGATGTCACGCGCGAGAGAGGGGTAGGGTAAGGATGGAGGTGGTTGGCCGAGAGGGGGAGATTCGGCGCGGATGCTGATGTTGGTTGCGACGTATGCGTCGGGTCGGACGGCAAATGTTGCTTCTGATGTTGCTGAGCTGCTCGAGACGTGGCGGGGTTGAGGTTGGTGACGACGTGTGCCTGGACCATTTGGACCGAATGTCGTTAAAAGTGCGCTGGGCGATATGGGATTGGGAGGAGGGGCATGACCATCCGGACCAGGTGGTTTCACTAAACAAAGTTAATCTCACACCAATCAGAACAACATACACAAACGCACCTCGACCTTTCATAAACCCAACCCAATACTTCAACCCAGAATCCTCCGCCGCAAGCTGATTAATCTTCCTCACATATCCCTGCGCACGCTCCGCACTCGTCTTCATCCTCAACACATCCTCAAACATAAAACACTCCGGCATCGGCGCGCCTCGTTCCCTAAACCGAGGCTGATCGACCATATTCCGAAGCGGCGAAGACCTCGTCCCAGCTCCGCGCGCAAGCGAATTCGAACTTTTAGCACGCGGGAGCGTACGAGGCGAAGGCGTCTGAGGAGACGGATACGTATGAGTGCTTCCGCTAGACGCAGTACCCGGAGACGTCTGCTCGTACGGACTCCTCGTGATCATCGGCACACTCGGCTTTTCAGGCGATCGCGACCGTACAGGTCCCCGCCCTACCAATCGTGGTTTGTCCGGGGACCGTTCTCTCGGTCTAGACGCAGGTGATCCAGACCTCGAACCTAGGTAACTCGTCGGACGGGTGTCATTTCTCAAGCTCGGCCGGGGCGAGCCTCTTGACAGGTCTGTCATACTCGGACGTGGGGAATCGCGTGGTTCGGTTCTCGGGAAATCGACGCTGCCTGTTCTAGATGAGCCTCGGGGGGCGTCTGAAACGCTTGTTCGAGGCGATCCGCGGGAAATGTCTTTCACGCTTGTTCGGGGAGAGCCTCGTACAAAGTCACTAGCACTCGTTCGAGGTGATCCGTTGGACTGGACAAGATTGACAGTGCTTGCCATGGGCGAAGAACGTGCACCATGTCCGTCTGTGCTTCCTGGGCGTGACGGCTTGGACTCGTCTGGAGGCGGGAAAACGGTTGGAGGAGGAACGTCGGCAGGATCAAGACCAAGATCAGCAAGAGCAGTACCGACAGTTGCAATAAGATCTTCCATGTCGTCTGCACCAGAAGGGATATCTTGTTGTTGACTGTGCTGGGTATTCTTGCGAGAGACATTAGAGGATGTATAATGAGAACCAGATGACTGGGTATAATGAGAAACAGAAGAAGTCGTGGTGTGTGTACGAGACAATCGCGAGGTGATAGTATTCTTTCGAGCATGAGGGGTACGTTCCAGGTCTTCATTATCATCGTCGTCGTCGCTCTCGACCTCGGACTCGCCGACAACGCGCAGAGGAGGTCTGTCAGCAAGATAAAACGCGCGTTCGTTGGTGATAGAAGCCGAATCAGGCAAGCCGTCGCCAGCATGAGAATTTGGCTGAGAAGCAAAGACCGAGTGAGCTGGAAACGCGCCCTCGCGCCTGTGAGACGAGCCCGATCCATTAACCGGCAATTGAGCAGAAGACATAGGCTCAGACCCCTCTTCGCGGGGCGTGGTGCGTCTACCCCGCAATCTCAGCCATCGCCAGAAAAAGAAAGATGATAGACTCACTCGCTAGCACTACTATCCGACACGGCAATGATCGAATAATCCGAGTGGCCGCGCACCATCCCACCCGGAGCAGCCAAATTAGCAACAGGTGGAGCCATGGACGACGCAGCCGAAGCGAGCGACTTGACTGGACTAGCCCGAGGAGGTGGCGAATGGAGTCTCGGCGGACGTGGCGGAGGCGCACCACGAGCCGGCGGTGGGGCGGGCTTTGTCGGCGACGCAGGTTTTGTCGACGAGAGCCAATCATCCTGTGAGCCGAGCCGAGTCATGACGGGCGGAGCGACCTTGGCGTCGATCTGCTTGGATTCGCCAATGGCCGGTGTGAGAAGTGGTGTAGTCTGGCGCTCCGACGGCTGAAATACGGGCAGAGGCGCGAGCGAGGGCACCGGCGTTTGGTCCATGAACGCAGCAAACGAGCCGCCGACAATGCCCACGTCGCGTGGTGAGGTGTTTCCGCTCCGGAGTGGGGCCGTGTCGGGTGGGCCGACCAAGGCAAGGTGCTGGTGGCGCTCGGCGTCTGGCTCCTTGTTGTCGACTTCGACAATGGCAAGCTTCCGGTTCGAGGTGCTGGCAGTGCGAGTGCGCGGCAGACGGCGAGTATTTACGTCGTTGTCAACAGCCTCTTCGCTCGGTCGGAAATAGTAGGACAAGACTTGGCTCGTGTCCTGGCGCTTCGGCTCAGGTCCTGCGGCGTGTTAGCAAAGTAGGCCCAAACAGACAGCGCGAAGAGCGTACTCGTGCTAGACATGGCGGATTACCTCACTCGAAGTCGTCGACATGCTCAAAAACCCTATCGGTTGCAATGATGTAATGTAACTACTATTTCAAATATCTACCAATCTGTCTTCTTCGCTCGGCTCCGTACTGCAGGTGCATCCACCCGTCCACCACCTTTAGCATACCCGAACCCGTCCAGCCATGGCCAAGTGTCCGATCTCCGCGTCTCGAACGCCTCGATTGCCGCCCCCTTTTGCAGCGTGATACCGATATCGTCCAGCCCGTTCAACAAGCAGTGTCGTCGGAACGGTTCAACTACACAGCAGTCAGTATACGGTCATACCCAAACGTTATGCACTCACCCTCGAACGGAATAGGTGCCTGTCCATTAGGCCTTCGCACCTCCATCTTGTCCAAATCAACCTCGAGCTCGAGCTCCGCCTTGGCATCCTCGTACAACAGCTCACACGACTCGGCCGACAATACCACAGGCAACAACCCATTCTGCATCGAATTCCCCTTGAAGATCTCTGCAAAGCTCGGAGCGATCACCGCCTGGATCCCAAAGTCCTTTCTACATGCACCCATCAACATCCAACCCCGTTTCAGACACGAATACACTCACAGACTCCACGGCGCATGCTCTCGACTACTCCCGCACCCGAAATTCTCCCCAGTGACAACCAGAATCTTGGCCTTATCAAACGGCGCCTTGTTCAACACGAAATCCGTCTTGCCACCCGTATTCGGATCCACCCTCAACGTATGGAACAACGCATTACCCAACCCCGTCCGCTTGAGTGTCTTCAAAAACTGCTTCGGGATAATCATATCCGTATCCACATTCGCCATCGCAAGCGGCGCCGCAATACCCTTGACGACCGTAAACTGATTCACGCTCGCGCCCGTCTTGGCCTCCGGGTCCACCACCGTATCCTGTACACCAACCGGGACAATCGGGTTCGGCGGCGGGAGGACATCGTCGGTCAAATAATCCATCGCACTCGTCACTTTGAACGTCCCAGATCCACCCGTCTCCCCACCAACAATCTTCCGCACGTCGGTCAAATGCCCAGTAATCGCAGCCGCAGCCGCCATCGCCGGGCTCACGAGATGCGTACGTCCACCAGCTCCCTGCCGACCTTCGAAATTGCGATTACTCGTACTCGCACACCGTTCACCAGGCGCAAGCTGATCCGGATTCATCCCCAAACACATCGAACAACCCGCCTCGCGCCAATCAAACCCAGCACGGACAAACACCCCATCCAGACCTTCAGCCTCGGCCTGCTGCTTGACCAACCCAGACCCAGGAACGATCATCGCGACTACGCCATCAGCGACCTTGGCACCCGGTCCAGCAGCAGAAACGACCGCCGCGGCAGCACGAAGATCTTCAATCCGTCCGTTTGTACAAGACCCGAGAAAGACTTTGTCGACCTTGAGCTCTTCCATGGGCGTATTCGGCACGAGACCCATGTACGCGAGCGCGCGTTCCATGCCTTTCCGTTTAATCGCGTCCGGTTCGGCGGCTGGATCGGGAACGCGTCCGTTGATGGGGACCACGTCCTGAGGGGACGTTCCCCACGTCACGGTCGGGATGATATCCTCCGCTCGGATCGAGACTTCGACATCAAACTTGGCCCCGTCGTCCGTCTTCAAACTCCTCCAGTACTTTTCCGCTCGATCCCATTCGGGTCCTTCTCTAGGCGCCAACGGCCGTCCTTTGAGATACGCAAACGTAATCTCGTCGGGCGCGACCATCCCAGCTCGAGCCCCAGCCTCGATACTCATATTGCACACGCTCATACGCGCTTCCATGCTGAACCCTCTAAACACTGATCCGGCGTACTCGATCACGCATCCTGTGCCGCCTGCAGTGCCGATCACGCCGATGATGTGCAGAATCACGTCTTTGGATGTAACGCCGGGTGGGAGGGTGCCGTCGACAGTAATTCGCATGTTTTTAGATTTCTTTTGCATGAGGGTTTGGGTTGCGAGGACGTGTTCGACTTCGGATGTGCCGATTCCGAAGGCGATTGCGCCGAATGCGCCGTGTGCTGTATGGAGAGTTAGTTGAGGGACGTGTAAGGTGAGTGGATAAGACGTACTGGATGTATGCGAGTCACCGCAGACGCAGGTCGTTCCGGGTAACTGCAAGGCGAGCCAAGTGAGTAACCTTTATTGTTTGTGTGGATTTGAAGTAGACTTACAGTAAATCCCTGCTCAGGTCCGATAATGTGCACGATTCCCTGCCTCCGATCTTTCATCCCAAAGTACGTAAGCCCAAACTCGCGCACGTTCTCCTCGAGCGCTACGCATTGTGCACGCGAATCAGGCTCGGCGATGAATTCAGATACGGTCGTCATGTTTTTTCGAGAGGATGTTCTGCGTATCCCGAGTCAAGGTATGAGAGATGATCATAGGATGGGGAGCTTACGGGACGTTGTGGTCGACTGTGGCAAGTGTGCAGTCTGGACGACGCACAGCTCGGTCTGCGTTTCGCCTAGGAGGGACATTGGATTGTGTGTGACGGTTATGGGTAAAGGGTACTCACAAGCCTTCGAATGCTTGAGGACTCGTTACTTCGTGAACGAGATGCCTGTATGCCAATCCGGCTCAGTCTACGAACGTCGTGACTTGGAATATGTACACACACCTATCAATATAAAGCAACGTAACACCATCGTCTTGCGTATGACTATTCTCGATGCGTCAATCCCATGCACTCGAACAAGACAAACGCTCCAAACTCACACGACATGGTCGTCCCAGATCTTGTCATACAGCGTACGCGGGGGAAGAACAGCAGTCGGCATGATAACTATTCGCTATTTAGTAGAGCTTCGAGTGTATGTCGACGAGTTTTAAGGTAGAATGAATGCTGGTGGTGGATGTGTGGAGTAGAGATATTTATACGAATGGACGTCATCTCATTGGTCTCGGCCGGGGAGAGACCCTGTCGGATTTGGTCGGCCGAGGAGGAGTCATGGAATGGATATGTGCAGGACCATGGAAAGAAGCGGGGCTGAAACTGCGTCCGCGCGGAGACAGTTTGAACGGAGGTATATGCGCGTGAACCGTGTGTCTGTTAGTAGTGTTCGATTAAAACTGTGATGGGATATACAGCAAGATCATCGAAA